>CAKAJI010000542.1:0-89694 GCA_916610255.1 Lasioglossum lativentre
ATAAGAAATTCTAACAATTCATTGTTATCTGAAAAGGAAATCAAAGAAACTAAACAGTTTTTGAAAAATAATAGAAATTTACTATTGCTCAAATCTGACAAAGGAAACACTACGGTATTGGTTGACAGAGATAGCTATAATACTGAAGTGATAAATATGTTGAATGATAATAACACTTATAAAATTAGTAAATTCCAGTATACTAGTACTTTTGAAAGAGAAGCCAATTCCATCGTAAACAATTTGATTAAAAAGAAGCAAATAGATGAGACGTTAGGGAAACATTTAAAAACCTATAATGCCGTTATACCTAGGGCATATGCATTACCCAAAACACATAAAGCTGTTTTAAGCTGGAGGATCATTGTGTCATCTATTGGTGGTCCCACATACAAATTATCAAAGTTCTTAGCTAGAATTTTGTCTAATGTTGTTGGGAAGTCTCCCTACCATACTGTTGATAGTTGGCAATTTGTCAAAGAAATCAGGACAACTGTTATCCCTGACGATTCCATGCAACTGGTATCACTTGATGTGACAGCCTTATTTACCAACGTACCAGTAAATTTGGCATTGGAAGTATTAAAAAACCGTTGGGATGAAATTAAAGCTTACACCACTATACAACGTGATGAATTTCTCCATGCTGTCAAATTTGTCCTGGAGGCAAATGTTTTCTCGTTTAATGATGTATACTATAAACAGATTTTTGGTACTGCAATGGGTTCCCCAATTTCTCCAGTAATTGCAAATTTAGTTATGGAAAAACTTGAACAGGTTTCTATTTCAAAATTACCATTTGAGTTATGTTTTTATAAAAGATATGTTGATGACATTATCACTTGCATAAAACCGGGTCAATTACAGACTGTGTTAGACACGTTCAACAGTTTTCACAATAGAATACAATTCACACATGAGATTGAGAATGATTCATGTTTGAACTTTCTTGATGTCAGTGTGTTAAGAAAAGATAACAGATTAATAACGAATTGGTTCCACAAAACTAGTTGGTCTGGTAGATATGTCAACTTCCAGTCGCACCATCCTTTACAACATAAAGTTGGTCTTATTAAAGGTTTAATTGATCGAGCTATTTTGTTAGCTAATCCTGAGTTCAGACCTTATAATTTGCAATTAATAAAAAATGTTCTAGAGAGGAATGGCTATCCTGTGGGTTATGTTTCTAGCATAATAAAGGAACGTGTTTTTGAAATATATCATCCTCTTCTCGCTATTGAACGAAAAGAGGAGAGATTTAAAAACACGGGACCTATTAACAGGCTAAACACTGTCGTCCTCCCTTACATTGAAAACATTTCTAATGATGTAAAACGGATCTTTAGAAAAACAGGATTACACACCATCTTCAAAATACCTTTTTATTTAAAAAATTGGTTTCCACCAATAAAAGATAAGTTACCACTTTATAAGAATTGTAACATTGTTTACTCAATACCGTGTAAAGGATGCAACCAAGTTTATATTGGACAGACTTCGAGATTGTTAGAAACAAGAATCAAAGAACATAAACGTAATATTTTTTCAAATCCGTCACAACATACTGCCTTGACTAAACATTCTATGGAATTCGACCATATTTTTGATTTTGACAACGTTAAAGTTATTGACAAAGAAGTTAATTTGAGGAATAGGATAATAATGGAAACAATTCATATGATTAAACATCCTAGTGTAAATCTTAGGTATGAAAAACCTACGATTCAAGATTATTACACAACACTACTGAACCGGTAGTGTATTATGATGAATTTTCTTTCCTATAAACATCTTATATCCTACTATCTGTCAATTAAATTAACGGCTTCATCTTATCGGTCTCCATTAATGTTGTTTTAATTTCACATTGTACGCTTTTCGGTGTATATGTATAATTTTCAATGGCTATATAGTGAAATGTTTTACGGGTTTTTGAATCTGCCGCCAAATATCGATTAGTTCGGCTTCGATCTATTGACTTCTATTGGTTTCGATTCTCGCTGGTTCTTGTTGCTGTCAATCTCACGTCTGTGCCAGTGTAGCTCGTTCTACCGGCATAGACACAACATGTGTCGTGCACGTTTAAAATCTAAGTGCTAAATTTTCATAAAGCAAGTGAGTAAACCAATTTTTTATGTTTTGAACATGTAGTCAATTCTGTTATCATTACAACACAATTAATATTTTCAGACGCAGTTTTCTTCTTTCTTGAAAATGACCCACATGAGGGTCGAAACGTCGAAAGTCTAAATTTACTTGCAAAATTTCTTTATTATGTTTAATTGATCGAACCTTTGCGCCGAGAGCATTAAGATTTTCCTCTGATTTAAACAAATTACGATCGATAACTGTAACAATATTATATATTACGATATATTATATGGTATTTTCAATGATACACTGCATATTACGTTATATTATAAGGTATTTTCAATGATACACTTCATATTACGTTGTATTAAAAGGTATTTTCATTGATAGACTAGAATTACCATATATTCTAAGGTATTTTCAATGATACACTGCATATTACGTTTTATTATAAGGTATTTTCAATGATACACGGCATATTACGTTATATTATATGGTATTTTCAATGATACACTGCATATTACGTTATATTATAACGTATTTTCAATGATAAACTACATGTTACGATATATTATATGGTATTTTCAATGATACACTGCATATTACGTTATATTATATGGTATTTTCAATGATACACTGCATATTACCTTATATTATAAAGTATTTTCAATGATAAACTATATATTACGATATATTATAAGGTATTTTCAATGATACACTGCATATTACGTTGTATTATAAGGTTTTTTCATTGATAGACTAGAATTACCATATATTCTAAGGTATTTTCAATGATACACTTCACATTACGTTTTATTATAAGGTATTTTCAATGATACACTGCATATTACGTTATATTATATGGTATTTTCAATGATACACTGCATATTACGTTATATTATAAAGTATTTTCAATGATACACTACAAATTACGATATATTATAAGGTATTTTCAATGATAGACTAGAATTACCATATATTCTAAGGTATTTTCAATGATACACTGCATATTACGTTTTATTATAAGGTATTTTCAATGATACACTGCATATTACGTTATATTATAAGGTATTTTCAATGATACACTGCATATTACGTTATATTATAAGGTATTTTCATTGATAGACTAGAATTACCATATATTCTAAGGTATTTTCAATGATACACTGCATATTACGTTGTATTATAAGGTATTTTCAATGATACACGGCATATTACGTTATATTATATGGTATTTTCAATGATACACTGCATATTACGTTATATTATAACGTATTTTCAATGATAAACTACATATTACGATATATTATATGGTATTTTCAATGATACACTGCATATTACGTTATATTATATGGTATTTTCAATGATACACTGCATATTACCTTATATTATAAAGTATTTTCAATGATAAACTATATATTACGATATATTATAAGGTATTTTCAATGATACACTGCATATTACGTTGTATTATAAGGTATTTTCATTGATAGACTAGAATTACCATATATTCTAAGGTATTTTCAATGATACACTGCATATTACGTTTTATTATAAGGTATTTTCAATGATACACTGCATATTACGTTATATTATATGGTATTTTCAATGATACACTACAAATTACGATATATTATAAGGTATTTTCAATGATACACTGCATATTACGTTGTATTATAAGGTTTTTTCATTGATAGACTAGATTTACCATATATTCTAAGGTATTTTCAATGATACACTGCATATTACGTTTTATTATAAGGTATTTTCAATGATACACTGCATATTACGTTATATTATAAGGTATTTTCAATGATACACTGCATATTACGTTATATTATAAGGTATTTTCAATGATGCACTGCATATTACGTTATACTATATGGTATTTTCAATGATACACTACAAATTACGATATATTATATGGTATTTTCAATGATACACTGCATATTACGTTATATTATATGGTATTTTCAATGATACACTGCATATTACGTTATATTATAAAGTATTTTCAATGATAAACTATATATTACGATATATTATATGGTATTTTCAATGATACACTGCATATTACGTTATATTATATGGTATTTTCAATGATACACTGCATATTACGTTATATTATAAAGTATTTGCAATGATAAACTATATATTACGATATATTATATGGTATTTTCAATGATACACTGCATATTACATTATATCATAAGATATTTTCAATGATACACTTCATATTACGTTTTATTATAAGGTATTTTCAATGATACACTGCATATTACGTTATATTATATGGTATTTTCAATGATACACTGCATATTACGTTATATTATAAAGTATTTTCAATGATACACTACAAATTACGATATATTATAAGGTATTTTCAATGATAGACTAGAATTACCATATATTCTAAGGTATTTTCAATGATACACTGCATATTACGTTTTATTATAAGGTATTTTCAATGATACACTGCATATTACGTTATATTATAAGGTATTTTCAATGATACACTGCATATTACGTTATATTATAAGGTATTTTCAATGATGCACTGCATATTACGTTATACTATATGGTATTTTCAATGATACACTACAAATTACGATATATTATATGGTATTTTCAATGATACACTGCATATTACGTTATATTATATGGTATTTTCAATGATACACTGCATATTACGTTATATTATAAAGTATTTTCAATGATACACTACAAATTACGATATATTATAAGGTATTTTCAATGATAGACTAGAATTACCATATATTCTAAGGTATTTTCAATGATACACTGCATATTACGTTTTATTATAAGGTATTTTCAATGATACACTGCATATTACGTTATATTATAAGGTATTTTCAATGATACACTGCATATTACGTTATATTATAAGGTATTTTCATTGATAGACTAGAATTACCATATATTCTAAGGTATTTTCAATGATACACTGCATATTACGTTTTATTATAAGGTATTTTCAATGATACACTGCATATTACGTTATATTATATGGTATTTTCAATGATACACTACAAATTACGATATATTATAAGGTATTTTCAATGATACACTGCATATTACGTTGTATTATAAGGTTTTTTCATTGATAGACTAGATTTACCATATATTCTAAGGTATTTTCAATGATACACTGCATATTACGTTTTATTATAAGGTATTTTCAATGATACACTGCATATTACGTTATATTATAAGGTATTTTCAATGATACACTGCATATTACGTTATATTATAAGGTATTTTCAATGATGCACTGCATATTACGTTATACTATATGGTATTTTCAATGATACACTACAAATTACGATATATTATATGGTATTTTCAATGATACACTGCATATTACGTTATATTATATGGTATTTTCAATGATACACTGCATATTACGTTATATTATAAAGTATTTTCAATGATAAACTATATATTACGATATATTATATGGTATTTTCAATGATACACTGCATATTACGTTATATTATATGGTATTTTCAATGATACACTGCATATTACGTTATATTATAAAGTATTTGCAATGATAAACTATATATTACGATATATTATATGGTATTTTCAATGATACACTGCATATTACATTATATCATAAGATATTTTCAATGATACACTTCATATTACGTTTTATTATAAGGTATTTTCAATGATACACTGCATATTACGTTATATTATATGGTATTTTCAATGATACACTGCATATTACGTTATATTATAAAGTATTTTCAATGATACACTACAAATTACGATATATTATAAGGTATTTTCAATGATAGACTAGAATTACCATATATTCTAAGGTATTTTCAATGATACACTGCATATTACGTTTTATTATAAGGTATTTTCAATGATACACTGCATATTACGTTATATTATAAGGTATTTTCAATGATACACTGCATATTACGTTATATTATAAGGTATTTTCAATGATGCACTGCATATTACGTTATACTATATGGTATTTTCAATGATACACTACAAATTACGATATATTATATGGTATTTTCAATGATACACTGCATATTACGTTATATTATATGGTATTTTCAATGATACACTGCATATTACGTTATATTATAAAGTATTTTCAATGATACACTACAAATTACGATATATTATAAGGTATTTTCAATGATAGACTAGAATTACCATATATTCTAAGGTATTTTCAATGATACACTGCATATTACGTTTTATTATAAGGTATTTTCAATGATACACTGCATATTACGTTATATTATAAGGTATTTTCAATGATACACTGCATATTACGTTATATTATAAGGTATTTTCATTGATAGACTAGAATTACCATATATTCTAAGGTATTTTCAATGATACACTGCATATTACGTTTTATTATAAGGTATTTTCAATGATACACTGCATATTACGTTATATTATAAGGTATTTTCAATGATACACTGCATATTACGTTGTATTATAAGGTTTTTTCATTGATAGACTAGATTTACCATATATTCTAAGGTATTTTCAATGATACACTGCATATTACGTTTTATTATAAGGTATTTTCAATGATACACTGCATATTACGTTTTATTATAAGGTATTTTCAATGATACACTGCATATTACGTTATATTATAAGGTATTTTCAATGATACACTGCATATTACGTTATATTATAAGGTATTTTCAATGATGCACTGCATATTACGTTATACTATATGGTATTTTCAATGATACACTACAAATTACGATATATTATATGGTATTTTCAATGATACACTGCATATTACGTTATATTATATGGTATTTTCAATGATACACTGCATATTACGTTATATTATAAAGTATTTGCAATGATAAACTATATATTACGATACATTATATGGTATTTTCAATGATACACTGCATATTACATTATATCATAAGATATTTTCAATGATACACTGCATATTACGTTATATTATAAGGTATTTTCAATGATACACTGCATATGACGTTATATTATAAGATTTTTTCAATGATACACTGCATATTACGTTATATTATATGGTATTTTCATTGATACACTGCATATTACGTTATATTATAAAGTATTTTCAATGATAAACTATATATTACGATATATTATATGGTATTTTCAATGATACACTGCATATTACGTTATATTATATGGTATTTTCAATGATACACTGCATATTACGTTATATTATAAAGTATTTGCAATGATAAACTATATATTACGATATATTATATGGTATTTTCAATGATACACTGCATATTACGTTATATTATAAGGTATTTTCAATGATGCACTGCATATTACGTTATACTATATGGTATTTTCAATGATACACTACAAATTACGATATATTATAAGGTATTTTCAATGATACACTGCATATTACGTTGTATTATAAGGTTTTTTCATTGATAGACTAGAATTACCATATATTCTAAGGTATTTTCAATGATACACTTCATATTACGTTTTATTATAAGGTATTTCAATGATACACTGCATATTACGTTATATCATAAGGTACTTTCAATGATACACTGCATATTACGTTTTATTATAAGGTATTTTCAATGATACACTGCATATTACGTTATATTATAAGGTATTTTCAATGATGCACTGCATATTACGTTATACTATATGGTATTTTCAATGATACACTACAAATTACGATATATTATAAGGTATTTTCAATGATACACGGCATATTACGTTATATTATATGGTATTTTCAATGATACACTGCATATTACGTTATATTATAACGTATTTTCAATGATGAACTACATATTACGATATATTATATGGTATTTTCAATGATACACTGCATATTACCTTATATTATATGGTATTTTCAATGCTACACTGCATATTACGTTATATTATAAAGTATTTTCAATGATAAACTATATATTACGATATATTATATGGTATTTTCAATGATACACTGCATATTACGTTATATTATATGGTATTTTCAATGATACACTGCATATTACGTTATATTATAAGGTATTTTCAATGATACACTGCATATGACGTTATATTATAAGATTTTTTCAATGATACACTGCATATTACGTTATATTATGAGGTATTTTCGTTGATACATTACAAATTACCATATATTATAAGGTATTTTCAATGATACACTGCATATTACGTTATATCATATGGTACTTTCAATGATACACTGCATATTACGTTTTATTATAAGGTATTTTCAATGATACACTGCATATTACGTTATATTATAAGGTATTTTCAATGATACACTGCATATTACGTTATATTATATGGTATTTTCATTGATACACTGCATATTACGTTATATTATAAAGTATTTTCAATGATAAACTATATATTACGATATATTATATGGTATTTTCAATGATACACTGCATATTACGTTATATTATAAGTATTTTCAATGGTAAACTATATATTACGATATATTATATGGTATTTTCAATGATACACTGCATATTACGTTATATTATATGGTATTTTCAGTGATACACTGCATATTACGTTATATTATAAAGTATTTGCAATGATAAACTACATATTACGATATATTATATGGTATTTTCAATGATACACTGCATATTACGTTATATTATATGGTATTTTCAATGATACACTGCATATTACGTTATATTATAAAGTATTTTCAATGATAAACTATATATTACGATATATTATATGGTATTTTCAATGATACACTGCATATTACGTTATATTATAAGGTATTTTCAATGATGCACTGCATATTACGTTATACTATATGGTATTTTCAATGATACACTACAAATTACGATATATTATAAGGTATTTTCAATGATACACTGCATATTACGTTGTATTATAAGGTTTTTTCATTGATAGACTAGAATTACCATATATTCTAAGGTATTTTCAATGATACCCTTCATATTACGTTTTATTATAAGGTATTTTCAATGATACACTGCATATTACGTTATATTATATGGTATTTTCAATGATACACTGCATATTACGTTATATTATAAGGTATTTTCATTGATACACTACAAATTACCATATGTTATAAGGTATTTTCAATGATACACTGCATATTACATTATATCATAAAATATTTTCAATGATACACTGCATATGACGTTATATTATAAGATTTTTTCAATGATACACTGCATATTACGTTATATTATGAGGTATTTTCGTTGATACATTACAAATTACCATATATTATAAGGTATTTTCAATGATACACTGCATATTACGTTATATCATAAGGTACTTTCAATGATACACTGCATATTACGTTTTATTATAAGGTATTTTCAATGATACACTGCATATTACGTAATATTACAAGGTATTTTCAATGATACACTGCATATTTCGTTATATTATATGGTATTTTCAATGATGCACTGCATATTACGATATACTATATGGTATTTTCAATGATACACTACAAATTACGTTTTATTATAAGGTATTTTCAATGATACACGGCATATTACGTTATATTATATGGTATTTTCAATGATACACTGCATTTTACGATATATTAGAAGGTATTTTGATTGATACAGTTCAAATTACCATATATTATAAGGTATTTTCAATGATATACTGCACATTACCATATGTTATAAGGTATTTTCAATGATACACTGCATATTACATTATATCATAAGATATTTTCAATGATACACTGCATATTACGTTATATTATAAGGTATTTTCAATGATACACTGCATATGACGTTATATTATAGGATTTTTTCAATGATACACTGCATATTACGTTATATTATGAGGTATTTTCGTTGATACATTACAAATTACCATATATTATAAGGTATTTTCAATGATACACTGCATATTACGTTATATCATAAGGTACTTTCAATGATACACTGCATATTACGTTTTATTATAAGGTATTTTCAATGATACACTGCATATTACGTTATATTATAAGGTATTTTCAATGATGCACTGCATATTACGTTATACTATATGGTATTTTCAATGATACACTACAAATTACGATATATTATAAGGTTTTTTCAATGATACACGGCATATTACGTTATATTATATGGTATTTTCAATGATACACTGCATATTACGTTAATTATAACGTATTTTCAATGATAAACTACATATTACGATATATTATACGGTATTTTCAATGATACACTGCATATTACGTTATATTATAAAGTATTTGCAATGATAAACTATATATTACGATATATTATAAGGTATTTTCAATGATACACTGCATATTACGTTGTATTATAAGGTTTTTTCATTGATAGACTAGAATTACCATATATTCTAAGGTATTTTCAATGATACACTTCATATTACGTTTTATTATAAGGTATTTTCAATGATACACTGCATATTACGTTATATTATATGGTATTTTCAATGATAAACTATATATTACGATATATTATATGGTATTTTCAATGATACACTGCATATTACGTTATATTATATGGTATTTTCAATGATACACTGCATATTACGTTATATTATAAAGTATTTGCAATGATAAACTATATATTACGATATATTATATGGTATTTTCAATGATACACTGCATATTACGTTATATTATAAGGTATTTTCAATGATGCACTGCATATTACGTTATACTATATGGTATTTTCAATGATACACTACAAATTACGATACATTATAAGGTACTTTCAATGATACACTGCATATTACGTTGTATTATAAGGTTTTTTCATTGATAGACTAGAATTACCATATATTCTAAGGTATTTTCAATGATACACTGCATATTACGTTTTATTATAAGGTATTTTCAATGATTCACTGCATATTACGTTATATTATATGATATTTTCAATGATACACTGCATATTACGTTATATTATAAAGTATTTTCAATGATAAACTATATATTACGATATATTATATGGTATTTTCAATGATACACTGCATATTAAGTTATATTATAAGGTATTTTCAATGATACACTGCATATTACGATATATTATAAGGTATTTTCAATGATACACTGCATATTACGTTGTATTATACTTTATTTTCATTGATAGACTAGAATTACCATATATTCTAAGGTATTTTCAATGATACACTGCATATTACGTTTTATTATAAGCTATTTTCAATGATACACTGCATATTACGTTATATTATAAGGTATATTCAATGATACACTGCATATTACGTTATATTATAAGGTATTTTCAATGATGCACTGCATATTACGTTATACTATATGGTATTTTCAATGATACACTACAAATTACGATATATTATAAGGTATTTTCAATGATACACTGCATATTACGTTGTATTATAAGGTTTTTTCATTGATAGACTAGAATTACCATATATTCTAAGGTATTTTCAATGATACACTGCATATTACGTTTTATTATAAGGTATTTTCAATGATACACTGCATATTACGTTATATTATAAGGTATTTTCAATGATACACTGCATATTACGTTATATTATAAGGTATTTTCAATGATGCACTGCATATTACGTTATACTATATGGTATTTTCAATGATACACTACAAATTACGATATATTATAAGGTATTTTCAATGATACACTGCATATTACGTTATATTATAAGGTATTTTCAATGATGCACTGCATATTACGTTATACTATATGGTATTTTCAATGATACACTACAAATTACGATATATTATAAGGTATTTTCAATGATACACTGCATATTACGTTGTATTATAAGGTTTTTTCATTGATAGACTAGAATTACCATATATTCTAAGGTATTTTCAATGATACACTGCATATTACGTTTTATTATAAGGTATTTTCAATGATACACTGCATATTACGTTATATTATAAGGTATTTTCAATGATACACTGCATATTACGTTATATTATAAGGTATTTTCAATGATGCACTGCATATTACGTTATACTATATGGTATTTTCAATGATACACTACAAATTACGATATATTATAAGGTATTTTCAATGATACACTGCATATTACGTTATATTATAAGGTATTTTCAATGATGCACTGCATATTACGTTATACTATATGGTATTTTCAATGATACACTACAAATTACGATATATTATAAGGTATTTTCAATGATACACTGCATATTACGTTATATCATAAGGTACTTTCAATGATACACTGCATATTACGTTATATCATAAGGTATTTTCAATGATACACTGCATATTACGTTTTATTATAAGGTATTTTCAATGATAGACTAGAATTACCATATATTCTAAGGTATTTTCAATGATACACTGCATATTACGTTTAATTATAAGGTATTTTCAATGACACACTGCATATTACGTTATATTATAAGGTATTTTCAATGATACACTGCATATTACGTTATATTATAAGGTATTTTCAATGATGCACTGCATATTACGTTATACTATATGGTATTTTCAATGATACACTACAAATTACGATATATTATAAGGTATTTTCAATGATACACTTCATATTACGTTTTATTATAAGGTATTTTCAATGATACACTGCATATTACGTTATATTATATGGTATTTTCAATGATACACTGCATATTACGTTTTATTATAAGCTATTTTCAATGATACACTGCATATTACGTTATATCATAAGGTATTTTCAATGATACACTACAAATTACGATATATTATAAGGTATTTTCAATGATACACTGCATATTACGTTTTATTATAAGCTATTTTCAATGATACACTGCATATTACGTTATATTATAAGGTATATTCAATGATACACTGCATATTACGTTATATTATAAGGTATTTTCAATGATGCACTGCATATTACGTTATACTATATGGTATTTTCAATGATACACTACAAATTACGATATATTATAAGGTATTTTCAATGATACACTGCATATTACGTTTTATTATAAGGTATTTTCAATGATTCACTGCATATTACGTTATATTATATGATATTTTCAATGATACACTGCATATTACGTTATATTATAAAGTATTTTCAATGATAAACTATATATTACGATATATTATATGGTATTTTCAATGATACACTGCATATTACGTTATATTATAAGGTATTTTCATTGATACACTACAAATTACCATATATTATAAGGTATTTTCAATGATACACTGCATATTACGTTATATTATAAGGTATTTTCAATGATGCACTGCATATTACGTTGTATTATAAGGTATTTTCATTGATAGACTAGAATTACCATATATTCTAAGGTATTTTCAATGATACACTGCATATTACGTTTTATTATAAGCTATTTTCAATGATACACTGCATATTACGTTATATCATAAGGTATTTTCAATGATACACTGCATATTACGTTATATTATAAGGTATTTTCAATGATACACTGCATATTACGTTTTATTATAAGGTATTTTCAATGATACACTGCATATTACATTATATTATTAGGTATTTTCAATGATACACTAAAAAATTACGATATATTATAAGGTATTTTCGATGATACACTGCATATTACGATATATTAGAAGGTATTTTGATTGATACAGTTCAAATTACCATATATTATAAGGTATTTTCAATGATATACTGCATATTACGTTATATCATAATGTATCTTCAATGATACACTGCATATTACGTTATATTATAAGATGTTTTCAATGATAAACTACTATATATTATAAGGTATTTTCAATGATGCACTGCATATTACGTTATACTATATGGTATTTTCAATGATACACTGCATATTACGTTTTATTATAAGGTATTTTCAATGATACACTGCATATTACGTTATATTATAAGGTATTTTCAATGATACACTGCATATTACGTTATATTATAAGGTATTTTCAATGATGCACTGCATATTACGTTATACTATATGGTATTTTCAATGATACACTACAAATTACGATATATTATAAGGTATTTTCAATGATACACTGCATATTACGTTGTATTATAAGGTTTTTTCATTGATAGACTAGAATTACCATATATTCTAAGGTATTTTCAATGATACACTGCATATTACGTTTTATTATAAGGTATTTTCAATGATTCACTGCATATTACGTTATATTATATGATATTTTCAATGATACACTGCATATTACGTTATATTATAAGGTATATTCAATGATACACTGCATATTACGTTATATTATAAGGTATTTTCAATGATGCAATGCATATTACGTTATACTATATGGTATTTTCAATGATACACTACAAATTACGATATATTATAAGGTATTTTCAATGACACACTGCATATTACGTTATATTATAAGGTATATTCAATGATACACTGCATATTACGTTATATTATAAGGTATTTTCAATGATGCACTGCATATTACGTTATACTATATGGTATTTTCAATGATACACTACAAATTACGATATATTATAAGGTATTTTCAATGATACACTGCATATTACGTTGTATTATAAGGTATTTTCATTGATAGACTAGAATTACCATATATTCTAAGGTATTTTCAATGATACACTGCATATTACGTTTTATTATAAGGTATTTTCAATGACACACTGCATATTACGTTATATTATAAGGTATTTTCAATGATACACTGCATATTACGTTATATTATAAGGTATTTTCAATGATGCACTGCATATTACGTTATACTATATGGTATTTTCAATGATACACTACAAATTACCATATGTTATAAGGTATTTTCAATGATACACTGCATATTACATTATATCATAAGATATTTTCAATGATACACTGCATATTACGTTATATTATAAGGTATTTTCAATGATACACTGCATATGACGTTATATTATAAGATTTTTTCAATGATACACTGCATATTACGTTATATTATGAGGTATTTTCGTTGATACATTACAAATTACCATATATTATAAGGTATTTTCAATGATACACTGCATATTACGTTATATCATAAGGTACTTTCAATGATACACTGCATATTACGTTTTATTATAAGGTATTTTCAATGATGCACTGCATATTACGATATACTATATGGTATTTTCAATGATACACTACAAATTACGTTTTATTATAAGGTATTTTCAATGATACACGGCATATTACGTTATATTATATGGTATTTTCAATGATACACTGCATTTTACGATATATTAGAAGGTATTTTGATTGATACAGTTCAAATTACCATATATTATAAGGTATTTTCAATGATATACTGCACATTACGTTATATCATAAGGTATTTTCAATGATACACTGCATATTACGTTATATTATAAGATGTTTTCAATGATAAACTACTATATATTATAAGGTATTTTCAATGATGCACTGCATATTACGTTATACTATATGGTATTTTCAATGATACACTACAAATTACGATATATTATAAGGTATTTTCAATGATACACTGCATATTACGTTGTATTATAAGGCATTTTCATTGATAGACTAGAATTATCATATATTCTAAGGTATTTTCAATGATACACTGCATATTACGTTGTATTATAAGGCATTTTCATTGATAGACTAGAATTACCATATATTCTAAGGTATTTTCAATGATACACTTCATATTACGTTTTATTATAAGGTATTGTCAATGACACACTGCATATTACGTTATATTATATGGTATTTTCAATGATACACTGCATATTACGTTATATTATAAAGTGTTTTCAATGATAAACTATATATTACGATATATTATATGGTATTTTCAATGATATCACTGCATATTACGTTATATTATAAGGTATTTTCATTGATACACTACAAATTACCATATATTATAAGGTATTTTCAATGATACACTGCATATTACGTTATATTATATGGTATTTTCAATGATACACTGCATATTACGTTATATTATAAAGTATTTTCAATGATACACTACAAATTACGATATATTATAAGGTATTTTCAATGATACACTGCATATTACGTTGTATTATAAGGTATTTTCATTGATAGACTAGAATTACCATATATTCTAAGGTATTTTCAATGATACACTGCATATTACGTTTTATTATAAGCTATTTTCAATGATACACTGCATATTACGTTATATTATAAGGTATATTCAATGATACACTGCATATTACGTTATATTATGAGGTATTTTCGTTGATACATTACAAATTACCATATATTATAAGGTATTTTCAATGATACACTGCATATTACGTTATATCATAAGGTACTTTCAATGATACACTGCATATTACGTTTTATTATAAGGTATTTTCAATGATGCACTGCATATTACGATATACTATATGGTATTTTCAATGATACACTACAAATTACGTTTTATTATAAGGTATTTTCAATGATACACGGCATATTACGTTATATTATATGGTATTTTCAATGATACACTGCATTTTACGATATATTAGAAGGTATTTTGATTGATACAGTTCAAATTACCATATATTATAAGGTATTTTCAATGATATACTGCACATTACGTTATATCATAAGGTATTTTCAATGATACACTGCATATTACGTTATATTATAAGATGTTTTCAATGATAAACTACTATATATTATAAGGTATTTTCAATGATGCACTGCATATTACGTTATACTATATGGTATTTTCAATGATACACTACAAATTACGATATATTATAAGGTATTTTCAATGATACACTGCATATTACGTTGTATTATAAGGCATTTTCATTGATAGACTAGAATTATCATATATTCTAAGGTATTTTCAATGATACACTGCATATTACGTTGTATTATAAGGCATTTTCATTGATAGACTAGAATTACCATATATTCTAAGGTATTTTCAATGATACACTTCATATTACGTTTTATTATAAGGTATTGTCAATGATACACTGCATATTACGTTATATTATATGGTATTTTCAATGATACACTGCATATTACGTTATATTATAAAGTGTTTTCAATGATAAACTATATATTACGATATATTATATGGTATTTTCAATGATATCACTGCATATTACGTTATATTATAAGGTATTTTCATTGATACACTACAAATTACCATATATTATAAGGTATTTTCAATGATACACTGCATATTACGTTATATTATATGGTATTTTCAATGATACACTGCATATTACGTTATATTATAAAGTATTTTCAATGATACACTACAAATTACGATATATTATAAGGTATTTTCAATGATACACTGCATATTACGTTGTATTATAAGGTATTTTCATTGATAGACTAGAATTACCATATATTCTAAGGTATTTTCAATGATACACTGCATATTACGTTTTATTATAAGCTATTTTCAATGATACACTGCATATTACGTTATATTATAAGGTATATTCAATGATACACTGCATATTACGTTATATTATAAGGTATTTTCAATGATGCACTGCATATTACGTTATACTATATGGTATTTTCAATGATACACTACAAATTACGATATATTATAAGGTATTTTCAATGATACACTGCATATTACGTTGTATTATAAGGTTTTTTCATTGATAGACTAGAATTACCATATATTCTAAGGTATTTTCAATGATACACTGCATATTACGTTTTATTATAAGGTATTTTCAATGATTCACTGCATATTACGTTATATTATATGATATTTTCAATGATACACTGCATCTTACGTTATATTATAAAGTATTTTCAATGATAAACTATATATTACGATATATTATATGGTATTTTCAATGATACACTGCATATTACGTTATATTATAAGGTATTTTCTTTGATACACTACAAATTACCATATATTATAAGGTATTTTCAATGATACACTGCATATTACGTTATATTATAAGGTATTTTCAATGATACACTGCATATTACGTTATATTATAAGGTATTTTCAATGATGCACTGCATATTACGTTGTATTATAAGGTATTTTCATTGATAGACTAGAATTACCATATATTCTAAGGTATTTTCAATGATACACTGCATATTACGTTTTATTATAAGCTATTTTCAATGATACACTGCATATTACGTTATATCATAAGGTATTTTCAATGATACACTGCATATTACGTTATATTATAAGGTATTTTCAATGATACACTGCATATTACGTTTTATTATAAGGTATTTTCAATGATACACTGCATATTACATTATATTATTAGGTATTTACAATGATACACTAAAAAATTACGATATATTATAAGGTATTTTCGATGATACACTGCATATTACGATATATTAGAAGGTATTTTGATTGATACAGTTCAAATTACCATATATTATAAGGTATTTTCAATGATATACTGCATATTACGTTATATCATAATGTATCTTCAATGATACACTGCATATTACGTTATATTATAAGATGTTTTCAATGATAAACTACTATATATTATAAGGTATTTTCAATGATGCACTGCATATTACGTTATACTATATGGTATTTTCAATGATACACTGCATATTACGTTTTATTATAAGCTATTTTCAATGATACACTGCATATTACGTTATATTATAAGGTATATTCAATGATACACTGCATATTACGTTATATTATAAGGTATTTTCATTGATACACTACAAATTACCATATATTATAAGGTATTTTCAATGATACACTGCATATTACGTTATATTATAAGGTATTTTCAATGATACACTGCATATTACGTTATATTATAAGGTATTTTCAATGATGCACTGCATATTACGTTGTATTATAAGGTATTTTCATTGATAGACTAGAATTACCATATATTCTAAGGTATTTTCAATGATACACTGCATATTACGTTTTATTATAAGCTATTTTCAATGATACACTGCATATTACGTTATATCATAAGGTATTTTCAATGATACACTGCATATTACGTTATATTATAAGGTATTTTCAATGATACACTGCATATTACGTTTTATTATAAGGTATTTTCATTGATACACTGCATATTACATTATATTATTAGGTATTTTCAATGATACACTAAAAAATTACGATATATCATAAGGTATCTTCAATGATACACTGCATATTACGTTATATTATAAGATGTTTTCAATGATAAACTACTATAAATTATAAGGTATTTTCAATGATGCACTGCATATTACGTTATACTATATGGTATTTTCAATGATACACTGCATATTACGTTTTATTATAAGCTATTTTCAATGATACACTGCATATTACGTTTTATTATAAGGTATATTCAATGATACACTGCATATTACGTTATATTATAAGGTATTTTCAATGATGCACTGCATATTACGTTATACTATATGGTATTTTCAATGATACACTACAAATTACGATATATTATAAGGTATTTTCAATGATACACTGCATATTACGTTGTATTATAAGGTTTTTTCATTGATAGACTAGAATTACCATATATTCTAAGGTATTTTCAATGATACACTGCATATTACGTTTTATTATAAGGTATTTTCAATGATTCACTGCATATTACGTTATATTATATGATATTTTCAATGATACACTGCATATTACGTTATATTATAAAGTATTTTCAATGATAAACTATATATTACGATATATTATATGGTATTTTCAATGATACACTGCATATTACGTTATATTATAAGGTATTTTCAATGATACACTGCATATTACGATATATTATAAGGTATTTTCAATGATACACTGCATATTACGTTGTATTATACTTTATTTTCATTGATAGACTAGAATTACCATATATTCTAAGGTATTTTCAATGATACACTGCATATTACGTTTTATTATAAGCTATTTTCAATGATACACTGCATATTACGTTATATTATAAGGTATATTCAATGATACACTGCATATTACGTTATATTATAAGGTATTTTCAATGATGCACTGCATATTACGTTATACTATATGGTATTTTCAATGATACACTACAAATTACGATATATTATAAGGTATTTTCAATGATACACTGCATATTACGTTGTATTATAAGGTTTTTTCATTGATAGACTAGAATTACCATATATTCTAAGGTATTTTCAATGATACACTGCATATTACGTTTTATTATAAGGTATTTTCAATGATACACTGCATATTACGTTATATTATAAGGTATTTTCAATGATACACTGCATATTACGTTATATTATAAGGTATTTTCAATGATGCACTGCATATTACGTTATACTATATGGTATTTTCAATGATACACTACAAATTACGATATATTATAAGGTATTTTCAATGATACACTGCATATTACGTTATATTATAAGGTATTTTCAATGATGCACTGCATATTACGTTATACTATATGGTATTTTCAATGATACACTACAAATTACGATATATTATAAGGTATTTTCAATGATACACTGCATATTACGTTGTATTATAAGGTTTTTTCATTGATAGACTAGAATTACCATATATTCTAAGGTATTTTCAATGATACACTGCATATTACGTTTTATTATAAGGTATTTTCAATGATACACTGCATATTACGTTATATTATAAGGTATTTTCAATGATACACTGCATATTACGTTATATTATAAGGTATTTTCAATGATGCACTGCATATTACGTTATACTATATGGTATTTTCAATGATACACTACAAATTACGATATATTATAAGGTATTTTCAATGATACACTGCATATTACGTTATATTATAAGGTATTTTCAATGATGCACTGCATATTACGTTATACTATATGGTATTTTCAATGATACACTACAAATTACGATATATTATAAGGTATTTTCAATGATACACTGCATATTACGTTGTATTATAAGGTTTTTTCATTGATAGACTAGAATTACCATATATTCTAAGGTATTTTCAATGATACACTTCATATTACGTTTTATTATAAGGTATTTTCAATGATACACTGCATATTATGTTATATTATATGGTATTTTCAATGATACACTGCATATTACGTTTTATTATAAGCTATTTTCAATGATACACTGCATATTACGTTATATCATAAGGTATTTTCAATGATACACTGCATATTACGTTTTATTATAAGGTATTTTCAATGATACACTGCATATTACGTTTTATTATAAGGTATTTTCAATGGTACACTGCATATTACATTATATTATTAGGTATTTTCAATGATACACTAAAAAATTACGATATATTATAAGGTATTTTCGATGATACACTGCATATTACGATATATTAGAAGGTATTTTGATTGATACAGTTCAAATTACCATATATTATAAGGTATTTTCAATGATATACTGCATATTACGTTATATCATAATGTATCTTCAATGATACACTGCATATTACGTTATATTATAAGATGTTTTCAATGATAAACTACTATATATTATAAGGTATTTTCAATGATGCACTGCATATTACGTTATACTATATGGTATTTTCAATGATACACTGCATATTACGTTTTATTATAAGCTATTTTCAATGATACACTGCATATTACGTTATATTATAAGGTATATTCAATGATACACTGCATATTACGTTATATTATAAGGTATTTTCAATGATGCACTGCATATTACGTTATACTATATGGTATTTTCAATGATACACTGCATATTACGTTATATTATAAAGTATTTTCAATGATAAACTATATATTACGATATATTATATGGTATTTTCAATGATACACTGCATATTACGTTATATTATAAGGTATTTTCAATGATACACTGCATATTACGATATATTATAAGGTATTTTCAATGATACACTGCATATTACGTTGTATTATACGGTATTTTCATTGATAGACTAGAATTACCATATATTATAAGGTATTTTCAATGATGCACTGCATATTACGTTTTATTATAAGCTATTTTCAATGATACACTGCATATTACGTTATATTATAAGGTATATTCAATGATACACTGCATATTACGTTATATTATAAGGTATTTTCAATGATGCACTGCATATTACGTTATATATATGTTATTTTCAATGATACACTACAAATTACGATATATTATAAGGTATTTTCAATGATACACTGCATATTACGTTGTATTATAAGGTATTTTCATTGATACACTGCATATTACGTTATATTATAAGGTATTTTCAATGATGCACTGCATATTACGTTATACTATATGGTATTTTCAATGATACACTACAAATTACGATATATTATAAGGTATTTTCAATGATACACTGCATATTACGTTATATTATAAGGTATTTTCAATGATGCACTGCATATTACGTTATACTATATGGTATTTTCAATGATACACTACAAATTACGATATATTATAAGGTATTTTCAATGATACACTGCATATTACGTTATATCATAAGGTACTTTCAATGATACACTGCATATTACGTTATATCATAAGGTATTTTCAATGATACACTGCATATTACGTTTTATTATAAGGTATTTTCAATGATACACTGCATATTACGTTGTATTATACTTTATTTTCATTGATAGACTAGAATTACCATATATTCTAAGGTATTTTCAATGATACACTGCATATTACGTTTTATTATAAGCTATTTTCAATGATACACTGCATATTACGTTATATTATAAGGTATTTTCAATGATACACTGCATATTACGTTATATTATAAGGTATTTTCAATGATGCACTGCATATTACGTTATACTATATGGTATTTTCAATGATACACTACAAATTACGATATATTATAAGGTATTTTCAATGATACACTGCATATTACGTTATATTATAAGGTATTTTCAATGATGCACTGCATATTACGTTATACTATATGGTATTTTCAATGATACACTACAAATTACGATATATTATAAGGTATTTTCAATGATACACTGCATATTACGTTGTATTATAAGGTTTTTTCATTGATAGACTAGAATTACCATATATTCTAAGGTATTTTCAATGATACACTGCATATTACGTTTTATTATAAGGTATTTTCAATGATACACTGCATATTACGTTATATTATAAGGTATTTTCAATGATACACTGCATATTACGTTATATTATAAGGTATTTTCAATGATGCACTGCATATTACGTTATACTATATGGTATTTTCAATGATACACTACAAATTACGATATATTATAAGGTATATTCAATGATACACTGCATATTACGTTATATTATAAGGTATTTTCAATGATGCACTGCATATTACGTTATACTATATGGTATTTTCAATGATACACTACAAATTACGATATATTATAAGGTATTTTCAATGATACACTGCATATTACGTTGTATTATAAGGTTTTTTCATTGATAGACTAGAATTACCATATATTCTAAGGTATTTTCAATGATACACTGCATATTACGTTTTATTATAAGGTATTTTCAATGATACACTGCATATTACGTTATATTATAAGGTATTTTCAATGATACACTGCATATTACGTTATATTATAAGGTATTTTCAATGATGCACTGCATATTACGTTATACTATATGGTATTTTCAATGATACACTACAAATTACGATATATTATAAGGTATTTTCAATGATACACTGCATATTACGTTATATTATAAGGTATTTTCAATGATGCACTGCATATTACGTTATACTATATGGTATTTTCAATGATACACTACAAATTACGATATATTATAAGGTATTTTCAATGATACACTGCATATTACGTTGTATTATAAGGTTTTTTCATTGATAGACTAGAATTACCATATATTCTAAGGTATTTTCAATGATACACTGCATATTACGTTTTATTATAAGGTATTTTCAATGATACACTGCATATTACGTTATATTATAAGGTATTTTCAATGATACACTGCATATTACGTTATATTATAAGGTATTTTCAATGATGCACTGCATATTACGTTATACTATATGGTATTTTCAATGATACACTACAAATTACGATATATTATAAGGTATTTTCAATGATACACTGCATATTACGTTATATTATAAGGTATTTTCAATGATGCACTGCATATTACGTTATACTATATGGTATTTTCAATGATACACTACAAATTACGATATATTATAAGGTATTTTCAATGATACACTGCATATTACGTTATATCATAAGGTATTTTCAATGATACACTGCATATTACGTTATATCATAAGGTATTTTCAATGATACACTGCATATTACGTTTTATTATAAGGTATTTTCAATGATAGACTAGAATTACCATATATTCTAAGGTATTTTCAATGATACACTGCATATTACGTTTAATTATAAGGTATTTTCAATGACACACTGCATATTACGTTATATTATAAGGTATTTTCAATGATACACTGCATATTACGTTATATTATAAGGTATTTTCAATGATGCACTGCATATTACGTTATACTATATGGTATTTTCAATGATACACTACAAATTACGATATATTATAAGGTATTTTCAATGATACACTTCATATTACGTTTTATTATAAGGTATTTTCAATGATACACTGCATATTACGTTTTATTATAAGCTATTTTCAATGATACACTGCATATTACGTTATATTATAAGGTATATTCAATGATACACTGCATATTACGTTATATTATAAGGTATTTTCAATGATGCACTGCATATTACGTTATACTATATGGTATTTTCAATGATACACTACAAATTACGATATATTATAAGGTATTTTCAATGATACACTGCATATTACGTTTTATTATAAGGTATTTTCAATGATTCACTGCATATTACGTTATATTATATGATATTTTCAATGATACACTGCATATTACGTTATATTATAAAGTATTTTCAATGATAAACTATATATTACGATATATTATATGGTATTTTCAATGATACACTGCATATTACGTTATATTATAAGGTATTTTCATTGATACACTACAAATTACCATATATTATAAGGTATTTTCAATGATACACTGCATATTACGTTATATTATAAGGTATTTTCAATGATGCACTGCATATTACGTTGTATTATAAGGTATTTTCATTGATAGACTAGAATTACCATATATTCTAAGGTATTTTCAATGATACACTGCATATTACGTTTTATTATAAGCTATTTTCAATGATACACTGCATATTACGTTATATCATAAGGTATTTTCAATGATACACTGCATATTACGTTATATTATAAGGTATTTTCAATGATACACTGCATATTACGTTTTATTATAAGGTATTTTCAATGATACACTGCATATTACATTATATTATTAGGTATTTTCAATGATACACTAAAAAATTACGATATATTATAAGGTATTTTCGATGATACACTGCATATTATGATATATTAGAAGGTATTTTGATTGATACAGTTCAAATTACCATATATTATAAGGTATTTTCAATGATATACTGCATATTACGTTATATCATAATGTATCTTCAATGATACACTGCATATTACGTTATATTATAAGATGTTTTCAATGATAAACTACTATATATTATAAGGTATTTTCAATGATGCACTGCATATTACGTTATACTATATGGTATTTTCAATGATACACTGCATATTACGTTTTATTATAAGCTATTTTCAATGATACACTGCATATTACGTTATATTATAAGGTATATTCAATGATACACTGCATATTACGTTATATTATAAGGTATTTTCAATGATGCACTGCATATTACGTTATACTATATGGTATTTTCAATGATACACTACAAATTACGATATATTATAAGGTATTTTCAATGATACACTGCATATTACGTTGTATTATAAGGTTTTTTCATTGATAGACTAGAATTACCATATATTCTAAGGTATTTTCAATGATACACTGCATATTACGTTTTATTATAAGGTATTTTCAATGATTCACTGCATATTACGTTATATTCTATGATATTTTCAATGATACACTGCATATTACGTTATATTATAAGGTATATTCAATGATACACTGCATATTACGTTATATTATAAGGTATTTTCAATGATGCAATGCATATTACGTTATACTATATGGTATTTTCAATGATACACTACAAATTACGATATATTATAAGGTATTTTCAATGATACACTGCATATTACGTTATATTATAAGGTATATTCAATGATACACTGCATATTACGTTATATTATAAGGTATTTTCAATGATGCACTGCATATTACGTTATACTATATGGTATTTTCAATGATACACTACAAATTACGATATATTATAAGGTATTTTCAATGATACACTGCATATTACGTTGTATTATAAGGTATTTTCATTGATAGACTAGAATTACCATATATTCTAAGGTATTTTCAATGATACACTGCATATTACGTTTTATTATAAGGTATTTTCAATGACACACTGCATATTACGTTATATTATAAGGTATTTTCAATGATACACTGCATATTACGTTATATTATAAGGTATTTTCAATGATGCACTGCATATTACGTTATACTATATGGTATTTTCAATGATACACTACAAATTACGATATATTATAAGGTATTTTCAATGATACACTGCATATTACGTTGTATTATAAGGTTTTTTCATTGATAGACTAGAATTACCATATATTCTAAGGTATTTTCAATGATACACTGCATATTACGTCGTATTATAAGGTTTTTTCATTGATAGACTAGAATTACCATATATTCTAAGGTATTTTCAATGATACACTTCATATTACGTTTTATTATAAGGTATTTTCAATGATACACTGCATATTACGTTATATTATATGGTATTTTCAATGATACACTGCATATTACGTTATATTATAAGGTATTTTCAATGATACACTGCATATTACGTTATACTATATGGTATTTTCAATGATACACTGCATATTACGTTTTATTATAAGCTATTTTCAATGATACACTGCATATTACGTTATATTATAAGGTATATTCAATGATACACTGCATATTACGTTATATTATAAGGTATTTTCAATGATGCACTGCATATTACGTTATACTATATGGTATTTTCAATGATATACTTCAAATTACGATATATTATAAGGTATTTTCAATGATACACTGCATATTACGTTGTATTATAAGGTTTTTTCATTGATAGACTAGAATTACCATATATTCTAAGGTATTTTCAATGATACACTGCATATTACGTTTTATTATAAGGTATTTTCAATGATTCACTGCATATTACGTTATATTATATGATATTTTCAATGATACACTGCATATTACGTTATATTATAAGGTATTTTCAATGATACACTGCATATTACGTTTTATTATAAGGTATTTTCAATGATTCACTGCATATTACGTTATATTATATGATATTTTCAATGATACACTGCATATTACGTTATATTATAAGGTATTTTCAATGATGCACTGCATATTACGTTATACTATATGGTATTTTCAATGATACACTACAAATTACGATATATTATAAGGTATTTTCAATGATACACTGCATATTACGTTATATTATAAGGTATTTTCAATGATGCACTGCATATTACGTTATACTATATGGTATTTTCAATGATACACTACAAATTACGATATATTATAAGGTATTTTCAATGATACACTGCATATTACGTTATATCATAAGGTACTTTCAATGATACACTGCATATTACGTTATATCATAAGGTATTTTCAATGATACACTGCATATTACGTTTTATTATAAGGTTTTTTCATTGATAGACTAGAATTACCATATATTCTAAGGTATTTTCAATGATACACTGCATATTACGTTTTATTATAAGGTATTTTCAATGATACACTGCATATTACGTTATATTATAAGGTATTTTCAATGATACACTGCATATTACGTTATATTATAAGGTATTTTCAATGATGCACTGCATATTACGTTATACTATATGGTATTTTCAATGATACACTACAAATTACGATATATTATAAGGTATTTTCAATGATACACTGCATATTACGTTATATTATAAGGTATTTTCAATGATGCACTGCATATTACGTTATACTATATGGTATTTTCAATGATACACTACAAATTACGATATATTATAAGGTATTTTCAATGATACACTGCATATTACGTTGTATTATAAGGTTTTTTCATTGATAGACTAGAATTACCATATATTCTAAGGTATTTTCAATGATACACTGCATATTACGTCGTATTATAAGGTTTTTTCATTGATAGACTAGAATTACCATATATTCTAAGGTATTTTCAATGATACACTTCATATTACGTTTTATTATAAGGTATTTTCAATGATACACTGCATATTACGTTATATTATATGGTATTTTCAATGATACACTGCATATTACGTTATATTATAAGGTATTTTCAATGATACACTGCATATTACGTTATACTATATGGTATTTTCAATGATACACTGCATATTACGTTTTATTATAAGCTATTTTCAATGATACACTGCATATTACGTTATATTATAAGGTATATTCAATGATACACTGCATATTACGTTATATTATAAGGTATTTTCAATGATGCACTGCATATTACGTTATACTATATGGTATTTTCAATGATATACTTCAAATTACGATATATTATAAGGTATTTTCAATGATACACTGCATATTACGTTGTATTATAAGGTTTTTTCATTGATAGACTAGAATTACCATATATTCTAAGGTATTTTCAATGATACACTGCATATTACGTTTTATTATAAGGTATTTTCAATGATTCACTGCATATTACGTTATATTATATGATATTTTCAATGATACACTGCATATTACGTTATATTATAAGGTATTTTCAATGATACACTGCATATTACGTTTTATTATAAGGTATTTTCAATGATTCACTGCATATTACGTTATATTATATGATATTTTCAATGATACACTGCATATTACGTTATATTATAAGGTATTTTCAATGATGCACTGCATATTACGTTATACTATATGGTATTTTCAATGATACACTACAAATTACGATATATTATAAGGTATTTTCAATGATACACTGCATATTACGTTATATTATAAGGTATTTTCAATGATGCACTGCATATTACGTTATACTATATGGTATTTTCAATGATACACTACAAATTACGATATATTATAAGGTATTTTCAATGATACACTGCATATTACGTTATATCATAAGGTATTTTCAATGATACACTGCATATTACGTTATATCATAAGGTATTTTCAATGATACACTGCATATTACGTTTTATTATAAGGTTTTTTCATTGATAGACTAGAATTACCATATATTCTAAGGTATTTTCAATGATACACTGCATATTACGTTTTATTATAAGGTATTTTCAATGATACACTGCATATTACGTTATATTATAAGGTATTTTCAATGATACACTGCATATTACGTTATATTATAAGGTATTTTCAATGATGCACTGCATATTACGTTATACTATATGGTATTTTCAATGATACACTACAAATTACGATATATTATAAGGTATTTTCAATGATACACTGCATATTACGTCGTATTATAAGGTTTTTTCATTGATAGACTAGAATTACCATATATTCTAAGGTATTTTCAATGATACACTGCATATTACGTTTTATTATAAGCTATTTTCAATGATACACTGCATATTACGTTATATCATAAGGTATTTTCAATGATACACTGCATATTACGTTATATTATAAGGTATTTTCAATGATACACTGCATATTACGTTTTATTATAAGGTATTTTCAATGATACACTGCATATTACATTATATTATTAGGTATTTTCAATGATACACTAAAAAATTACGATATATTATAAGGTATTTTCGATGATACACTGCATATTACGATATATTAGAAGGTATTTTGATTGATACAGTTCAAATTACCATATATTATAAGGTATTTTCAATGATATACTGCATATTACGTTATATCATAATGTATCTTCAATGATACACTGCATATTACGTTATATTATAAGATGTTTTCAATGATAAACTACTATATATTATAAGGTATTTTCAATGATGCACTGCATATTACGTTATACTATATGGTATTTTCAATGATACACTGCATATTACGTTTTATTATAAGCTATTTTCAATGATACACTGCATATTACGTTATATTATAAGGTATATTCAATGATACACTGCATATTACGTTATATTATAAGGTATTTTCAATGATGCACTGCATATTACGTTATACTATATGGTATTTTCAATGATACACTACAAATTACGATATATCATAAGGTATTTTCAATGATACACTGCATATTACGTTGTATTATAAGGTTTTTTCATTGATAGACTAGAATTACCATATATTCTAAGGTATTTTCAATGATACACTGCATATTACGTTTTATTATAAGGTATTTTCAATGATTCACTGCATATTACGTTATATTCTATGATATTTTCAATGATACACTGCATATTACGTTATATTATAAGGTATATTCAATGATACACTGCATATTACGTTATATTATAAGGTATTTTCAATGATGCAATGCATATTACGTTATACTATATGGTATTTTCAATGATACACTACAAATTACGATATATTATAAGGTATTTTCAATGATACACAGCATATTACGTTGTATTATAAGGTTTTTTCATTGATAGACTAGAATTACCATATATTCTAAGGTATTTTCAATGATACACTGCATATTACGTTTTATTATAAGGTATTTTCAATGATTCACTGCATATTACGTTATATTATATGATATTTTCAATTATACACTGCATATTACGTTATATTATAAAGTATTTTCAATGATAAACTATATATTACGATATATTATATGGTATTTTCAATGATACACTGCATATTACGTTGTATTATACGGTATTTTCATTGATAGACTAGAATTACCATATATTCTAAAGTATTTTCAATGATACACTGCATATTACGTTTTATTATAAGCTATTTTCAATGATACACTGCATATTACGTTATATTATAAGGTATATTCAATGATACACTGCATATTACGTTATATTATAAGGTATATTCAATGATACACTGCATATTACGTTATATTATAAGGTATTTTCAATGATGCACTGCATATTACGTTATACTATATGGTATTTTCAATGATACACTACAAATTACGATACATTATAAGGTATTTTCAATGATACACTGCATATTACGTTGTATTATAAGGTTTTTTCATTGATAGACTAGAATTACCATATATTCTAAGGTATTTTCAATGATACACTGCATATTACGTTTTATTATAAGGTATTTTCAATGATTCACTGCATATTACGTTATATTATATGATATTTTCAATGATACACTGCATATTACGTTATATTATAAGGTATTTTCATTGATACACTACAAATTACCATATATTGTAAGGTATTTTCAATGATACACTGCATATTACGTTATATTATAAGGTATTTTCAATGATTCACTGCATATTACGTTATATTCTATGATATTTTCAATGATACACTGCATATTACGTTATATTATAAGGTATATTCAATGATACACTGCATATTACGTTATATTATAAGGTATTTTCAATGATGCAATGCATATTACGTTATACTATATGGTATTTTCAATGATACACTACAAATTACGATATATTATAAGGTATTTTCAATGATACACTGCATATTACGTTGTATTATAAGGTTTTTTCATTGATAGACTAGAATTACCATATATTCTAAGGTATTTTCAATGATACACTGCATATTACGTTTTATTATAAGGTATTTTCAATGATTCACTGCATATTACGTTATATTATATGATATTTTCAATGATACACTGCATATTACGTTATATTATAAAGTATTTTCAATGATAAACTATATATTACGATATATTATATGGTATTTTCAATGATACACTGCATATTACGTTATATTATAAGGTATTTTCAATGATACACTGCATATTACGATATATTATAAGGTATTTTCAATGATACACTGCATATTACGTTGTATTATACGGTATTTTCATTGATAGACTAGAATTACCATATATTCTAAAGTATTTTCAATGATACACTGCATATTACGTTTTATTATAAGCTATTTTCAATGATACACTGCATATTACGTTATATTATAAGGTATATTCAATGATACACTGCATATTACGTTATATTATAAGGTATATTCAATGATACACTGCATATTACGTTATATTATAAGGTATTTTCAATGATGCACTGCATATTACGTTATACTATATGGTATTTTCAATGATACACTACAAATTACGATACATTATAAGGTATTTTCAATGATACACTGCATATTACGTTGTATTATAAGGTTTTTTCATTGATAGACTAGAATTACCATATATTCTAAGGTATTTTCAATGATACACTGCATATTACGTTTTATTATAAGGTATTTTCAATGATTCACTGCATATTACGTTATATTATATGATATTTTCAATGATACACTGCATATTACGTTATATTATAAGGTATTTTCATTGATACACTACAAATTACCATATATTATAAGGTATTTTCAATGATACACTGCATATTACGTTATATTATAAGGTATTTTCAATGATACACTGCATATTACGTTATATTATAAGGTATTTTCAATGATGCACTGCATATTACGTTGTATTATAAGGTATTTTCATTGATAGACTAGAATTACCATATATTCAAAGGTATTTTCAATGATACAGTGCATATTACGTTTTATTATAAGCTATTTTCAAAGATACACTGCATATTACGTTATATCATAAGGTATTTTCAATGATACACTGCATATTACGTTATATTATAAGGTATTTTCAATGATACACTGCATATTACGTTTTATTACAAGGTATTTTCAATGATACACTGCATATTACATTATATTATTAGGTATTTTCAATGATACACTAAAAAATTACGATATATTATAAGGTATTTTCGATGATACACTGCATATTACGATATATTAGAAGGTATTTTGATTGATACAGTTCAAATTACCTTATATTATAAGGTATTTTCAATGATATACTGCATATTACGTTATATCATAATGTATCTTCAATGATACACTGCATACTACGTTATATTATAAGATGTTTTCAATGATAAACAACTATATATTATAAGGTATTTTCAATGATGCACTGCATATTACGTTATACTATATGGTATTTTCAATGATACACTGCATATTACGTTTTATTATAAGCTATTTTCAATGATACACTGCATATTACGTTATATTATAAGGTATATTCAATGATACACTGCATATTACGTTATATTATAAAGTATTTTCAATGATAAACTATATATTACGATATATTATAAGGTATTTTCAATGATACACTGCATATTACGTTGTATTATAAGGTTTTTTCATTGATAGACTAGAATTACCATATATTCTAAGGTATTTTCAATGATACACTGCATATTACGTTTTATTATAAGGTATTTTCAATGATTCACTGCATATTACGTTATATTATATGATATTTTCAATGATACACTGCTTACTACGTTATATTATAAAGTATTTTCAATGATAAACTATATATTACGATATATTATATGGTATTTTCAATGATACACTGCATATTACGTTATATTATAAGGTATTTTCATCGATACACTACAAATTACCATATATTATAAGGTATTTTCAATGATACACTGCATATTACATTATATCATAAGGTATTTTCATTGATACACTACAAATTACCATATATAATAAGGTATTTTCAATGATACACTGCATATTACATTATATCATAAGATATTTTCAATGATACACTGCATATTACGTTATATTATAAGGTATTTTCAATGATACACTGCATATGACGTTATATTATAAGATGTTTTCAATGATACACTACAAATTACGATATATTATAAGGTATTTTCAATGATACACTTCATATTACGTTGTATTATAAGGTATTTTCATTGATAGACTAGAATTACCATATATTCTAAGGTATTTTCAATGATACACTGCATATTACGTTTTATTATAAGGTATTTTCAATGATACACGGCATATTACGTTATATTATATGGTATTTTCAATGATACACTGCATATTACGTTATATTATAACGTATTTTCAATGATAAACTACATATTACGATATATTATATGGTATTTTCAAGGATACACTGCATATTACGTTATATTATGAGGTATTTTCGTAGATACATTACAAATTACCATATATTATAAGGTATTTTCAATGATGCACTGCATATTACGTTATACTATATGGTATTTTCAATGATACACTACAAATTACGATATATTATAAGGTATTTTCAATGATACACTGCATATTACGTTGTATTATAAGGTATTTTCATTGATAGACTAGAATTACCATATATTCTAAGGTATTTTCAATGATACACTGCATATTACGTTTTATTATAAGGTATTTTCAATGATACACTGCATATTACGTTATATTATAATGTATTTTCAATGATACACTGTATATTACGTTATATTATAAGGTATTTTCAATGATGCACTGCATATTACGTTATACTATATGGTATTTTCAATGATACACTACAAATTACTATATATTATAAGGTATTTTCAATGATACACTGCATATTACGTTGTATTATAAGGTTTTTTCATTGATAGACTAGAATTACCATATATTCTAAGGTATTTTCAATGATACACTTCATATTACGTTTTATTATAAGGTATTTTCAATGATACACTGCATATTACGTTATATTATATGGTATTTTCAATGATACACTGCATATTACGTTATATTATAAAGTATTTTCAATGATACACTACAAATTACGATATATTATAAGGTATTTTCAATGATAGACTAGAATTACCATATATTCTAAGGTATTTTCAATGATACACTGCATATTACGTTTTATTATAAGGTATTTTCAATGATACACTGCATATTACGTTATATTATAAGGTATTTTCGATGATACACTGCATATTACGTTATATTATTAGGTATTTTCAATGATACACTAAAAAATTACGATATATTATAAGGTATTTCCAATGATACACTGCATATTACGTTATATTATAAGGTATTTTCAATGATACACTGCATATTACGTCATATTATAAGATATTTTCAATGATACACTGCATATTACGTTATATTATAAGGTATTTTCAATGATACACAGAATATTACGTTTTATAATAAGGTATTTTCAATGATAAACTACTATATATTATAAGGTATTTTCAACGATACACTACAAATTACGATATATTACAAGGTATTTTCAATGATACACTGCATATTACGTTATATTATAAGGTATTTTCAATGATACACTGCATATTACGTTATATTATAAGGTATTTTCAATGATACACCTAATATTACGTTATATTATAAGGTATTTTCAATGATAAACTACTATATATTATAAGGTATTTTCAATGATACAATGCATATTACGTTATATTATAAGGTATTTTCAATGATACACTGCATATTACGTTATATTATAAGGTATTTTCAATGATACACAGAATGTTACGTTATATTATAAGGTATTTTCAATGATAAACTACTACATATTATAAGGTATTTTCAATGATACACTGCATATTACGTTATATTATAAGGTATTTTCAATGATACACTGCATATTACGTTATATTATAAGGTATTTTCATTGATACACTACAAATTACCATATATTGTAAGGTATTTTCAATGATACACTACAAATTACGATATAGTATAAGGTATTTCCAATGATACACTGCATATTACGTTATATTATAAGGTATTTTCAATGATACACTGCATATTACGTTATATTATAAGGTATTTTCAATGATACACTACAAATTACGATATATTATAAGGTATTTTCAATTATACCCTGCATATTACGTTATATTATAAGGTATTTTCATCGATACACTACAAATTACCATATATTATAAGGTATTTTCAATGATACACTGCATATTACATTATATCATAAGGTATTTTCATTGATACACTACAAATTACCATATATAATAAGGTATTTTCAATGATACACTGCATATTACATTATATCATAAGATATTTTCAATGATACACTGCATATTACGTTATATTATAAGGTATTTTCAATGATACACTGCATATGACGTTATATTATAAGATGTTTTCAATGATACACTACAAATTACGATATATTATAAGGTATTTTCAATGATACACTTCATATTACGTTGTATTATAAGGTATTTTCATTGATAGACTAGAATTACCATATATTCTAAGGTATTTTCAATGATACACTGCATATTACGTTTTATTATAAGGTATTTTCAATGATACACGGCATATTACGTTATATTATAAGGTATTTTCAATGATGCACTGCATATTACGTTATACTATATGGTATTTTCAATGATACACTACAAATTACGATATATTATAAGGTATTTTCAATGATACACTTCATATTACGTTGTATTATAAGGTATTTCCAATGATACACTGCATATTACGTTATATTATAAGGTATTTTCAATGATACACTGCATATTACGTCATATTATAAGATATTTTCAATGATACACTGCATATTACGTTATATTATAAGGTATTTTCAATGATACACAGAATATTACGTTTTATAATAAGGTATTTTCAATGATAAACTACTATATATTATAAGGTATTTTCAACGATACACTACAAATTACGATATATTACAAGGTATTTTCAATGATACACTGCATATTACGTTATATTATAAGGTATTTTCAATGATACACTGCATATTACGTTATATTATAAGGTATTTTCAATGATACACCTAATATTACGTTATATTATAAGGTATTTTCAATGATAAACTACTATATATTATAAGGTATTTTCAATGATACAATGCATATTACGGTATATTATAAGGTATTTTCAATGATACACTGCATATTACGTTATATTATAAGGTATTTTCAATGATACACAGAATGTTACGTTATATTATAAGGTATTTTCAATGATAAACTACTACATATTATAAGGTATTTTCAATGATACACTGCATATTACGTTATATTATAAGGTATTTTCAATGATACACTGCATATTACGTTTTATTATAAGGTATTTTCAATGATACACTGCATATTACGTTTTATTATAAGGTATTATCAATGATACACCTAATATTACGTTATATTATAAGGTATTTTCAATGATAAACTACTATATATTATAAGGTATTTTCAATGATACACTGCATATTACGTTATATTATAAGGTATTTTCAATGATACACTGCATATTACGTTATATTATAAGGTATTTTCATTGATATACTACAAATTACCATATATTATAAGGTATTTTCAATGATACACTACAAATTACGATATATTATAAGGTATTTTGAATGATACACTGCATATTGCGTTATATTATAAGGTATTTTCAATGATACACTGCATATTACGTTAAATTATAAGGTATTTTCAATGATACACTGCATATTACGTTTTATTATAAGGTATTTTCGATGATACACTGCATATTACGTTATATTATTAGGTATTTTCAATGATACACTGCATATTACGTTATATTATAAGGTATTTTCAATGATACACTGCATATTACGTTATATTATAAGGTATTTTCAATGATACACTGCATATTACGTTATATTATAAGGTATTTTCAATGATACACTGCATATTACGTTTTATTATAAGGTATTTTCAATGATACACTGCATATTACGTTTTATTATAAGGTATTTTCAATGATACACCTAATATTACGTTATATTATAAGGTATTTTCAATGATAAACTACTATATATTATAAGGTATTTTCAATGATACACTGCATATTACGTTATATTATAAGGTATTTTCAATGATACACTGCATATTACGTTATATTATAAGGTATTTTCATTGATATACTACAAATTACCATATATTATAAGGTATTTTCAATGATACACTACAAATTACGATATATTATAAGGTATTTTGAATGATACACTGCATATTGCGTTATATTATAAGGTATTTTCAATGATACACTGCATATTACGTTAAATTATAAGGTATTTTCAATGATACACTGCATATTACGTTTTATTATAAGGTATTTTCGATGATACACTGCATATTACGTTATATTATTAGGTATTTTCAATGATACACTAAAAAATTACGATATATTATAAGGTATTTCCAATGATACTCTGCATATTACGTTATATTATAAGGAATTTTCAATGATACACTGCGTATTACGTTATATTATAATGTATTTTCATTGATACACTGCATATTACGTTATATTATAAGGTATTTTCAATGATACACAGAATGTTACGTTATATTATAAGGTATTTTCAATGATAAACTACTATATATTATAAGGTATTTCCAATGATACTCTGCATATTACGTTATATTATAAGGAATTTTCAATGATACACTGCATATTACGTGATATTATAAGGTATTTTCATTGATAGCCTAGAATTACCATATATTCTCAGGTATTTTCATTGATACACTACAAATTACCATATATTATAAGGTATTTTCAATGATACACTGCATATTACGTTATATTATAAGGTATTTTCATTGATAGCCTAGAATTACCATATATTCTAAGGTATTTCCAATGATACATTGCATATTACGTTATATTATAAGGTATTTTCAATGATACACTGCATATTACGTTATATTATAAGGTATTTTCAATGATACACTGCATATTACGTTATATTATAAGGTATTTTCAATGATACACTGCATATTACGTTATATTATAAGGTATTTTCAATGATACACTGCATATTACGTCATATTATAAGATATTTTCAATGATACACTGCATATTACGTTATATTATAAGGTATTTTCAATGATACACAGAATATTACGTTTTATAATAAGGTATTTTCAATGATAAACTACTATATATTATAAGGTATTTTCAACGATACACTACAAATTACGATATATTACAAGGTATTTTCAATGATACACTGCATATTACGTTATATTATAAGGTATTTTCAATGATACACTGCATATTACGTTATATTATAAGGTATTTTCAATGATACACCTAATATTACGTTATATTATAAGGTATTTTCAATGATAAACTACTATATATTATAAGGTATTTTCAATGATACAATGCATATTACGTTATATTATAAGGTATTTTCAATGATACACTGCATATTACGTTATATTATAAGGTATTTTCAATGATACACAGAATGTTACGTTATATTATAAGGTATTTTCAATGATAAACTACTACATATTATAAGGTATTTTCAATGATACACTGCATATTACGTTATATTATAAGGTATTTTCAATGATACACTGCATATTACGTTATATTATAAGGTATTTTCATTGATACACTACAAATTACCATATATTGTAAGGTATTTTCAATGATACACTACAAATTACGATATATTATAAGGTATTTTCAATTATACACTGCATATTACGTTGTATTATAATGTTTTTTCATTGATAGACTAGAATTACCATATATTCTAAGGTATTTTCAATGATACACTGCATATTACGTTTTATTCTAAGGTATTTTCAATGATACACTGCATATTACGTTATATTATAAGGTATTTTTAATGATACACTACAAATTACGATATATTCTAAGGTATTTTCAATGATACACTGCATATTACGTTGTATTATAAGGTATTTTCATTGATAGACTAGAATTACCATATATTATAAGGTATTTTCAATGATACACTGCATATTACGTTATATTATAAGGTATTTTCAATGATACACTGCATATTACGTTTTATTATAAGGTATTTTCGATGATACACTGCATATTACGTTATATTATTAGGTATTTTCAATGATACACTAAAAAATTACGATATATTATAAGGTATTTCCAATGATACACTGCATATTACGTTATATTATAAGGTATTTTCAATGATACACTGCATATTACGTCATATTATAAGATATTTTCAATGATACACTGCATATTACGTTATATTATAAGGTATTTTCAATGATACACAGAATATTACGTTTTATAATAAGGTATTTTCAATGATAAACTACTATATATTATAAGGTATTTTCAACGATACACTACAAATTACGATATATTACAAGGTATTTTCAATGATACACTGCATATTACGTTATATTATAAGGTATTTTCAATGATACACTGCATATTACGTTATATTATAAGGTATTTTCAATGATACACCTAATATTACGTTATATTATAAGGTATTTTCAATGATAAACTACTATATATTATAAGGTATTTTCAATGATACAATGCATATTACGTTATATTATAAGGTATTTTCAATGATAAACTGCATATTACGTTATATTATAAGGTATTTTCAATGATACACAGAATGTTACGTTATATTATAAGGTATTTTCAATGATAAACTACTACATATTATAAGGTATTTTCAATGATACACTGCATATTACGTTATATTATAAGGTATTTTCAATGATACACTGCATATTACGTTATATTATAAGGTATTTCATTGATACACTACAAATTACCATATATCATAAGGTATTTTCAATGATACACTACAAATTACGATATAGTATAAGGTATTTCCAATGATACACTGCATATTACGTTATATTATAAGGTATTTTGAATGATACACTGCATATTACGTTATATTATAAGGTATTTTCATTGATAGACTAGAATTACCATATATTCTAAGGTATTTTCAATGATACACTGCATATTACGTTAAATTATAAGGTATTTTCAATGATACACTGCATATTACGTTTTATTATAAGGTATTTTCAATGATACACTGCATATTACGTTATATTATAAGGTATTTTCAATGATACACTGCATATTACGTTATATTATAAGGTATTTTCAATGATACACTAAAAAATTACGATATATTATAAGGTATTTCCAATGATACACTGCATATTACGTTATATTATAAGGTATTTTCAATGATACACTGCATATTACGTCATATTATAAGATATTTTCAATGATACAATGCATATTACGTTATATTATAAGGTATTTTCAATGATAAACTGCATATTACGTTATATTATAAGGTATTTTCAATGATACACAGAATGTTACGTTATATTATAAGGTATTTTCAATGATAAACTACTACATATTATAAGGTATTTTCAATGATACACTGCATATTACGTTATATTATAAGGTATTTTCAATGATACACTGCATATTACGTTATATTATAAGGTATTTTCAATGATACACTACAAATTACCATATATTGTAAGGTATTTTCAATGATACACTACAAATTACGATATAGTATAAGGTATTTCCAATGATACACTGCATATTACGTTATATTATAAGGTATTTTGAATGATACACTGCATATTACGTTATATTATAAGGTATTTTCATTGATAGACTAGAATTACCATATATTCTAAGGTATTTTCAATGATACACTGCATATTACATTAAATTATAAGGTATTTTCAATGATACACTGCATATTACGTTATATTATAAGGTATTTTCAATGATACACTGCATATTACGTTATATTATAAGGTATTTTCAATGATACACTGCATATTACGTTATATTATAAGGTATTTTCATTGATATACTACAAATTACCATATATTTTAAGGTATTTTCAATGATACACTACAAATTACGATATATTATAAGGTATTTTGAATGATACACTGCATATTGCGTTATATTATAAGGTATTTTCAATGATACACTGCATATTACGTTAAATTATAAGGTATTTTCAATGATACACTGCATATTACGTTTTATTATAAGGTATTTTCGATGATACACTGCATATTACGTTATATTATTAGGTATTTTCAATGATACACTAAAAAATTACGATATATTATAAGGTATTTCCAATGATACTCTGCATATTACGTTATATTATAAGGAATTTTCAATGATACACTGCGTATTACGTTATATTATAATGTATTTTCATTGATAGCCTAGAATTACCATATATTCTAAGGTATTTCCAATGATACATTGCATATTACGTTATATTATAAGGTATTTTCAATGATACACTGCATATTACGTTATATTATAAGGTATTTTCAATGATACACTGCATATTACGTTATATTATAAGGTATTTTCAATGATAAACTACTATATATTATAAGGTATTTCCAATGATACTCTGCATATTACGTTATATTATAAGGAATTTTCAATGATACACTGCATATTACGTTATATTATAAGGTATTTTCATTGATAGCCTAGAATTACCATATATTCTCAGGTATTTTCATTGATACACTGCATATTACCATATATTATAAGGTATTTTCAATGATACACTGCATATTACGTTATATTATAAGGTATTTTCATTGATAGCCTAGAATTACCACATATTCTAAGGTATTTCCAATGATACATTGCATATTACGTTATATTATAAGGTATTTTCAATGATACACTGCATATTACGTTATATTATAAGGTATTTTCAATGATACACTGCATATTACGTTATATTATAAGGTATTTTCAATGATAAACTACTATATATTATAAGGTATTTCCAATGATACTCTGCATATTACGTTATATTATAAGGAATTTTCAATGATACACTGCATATTACGTTATATTATAAGGTATTTTCATTGATAGCCTAGAATTACCATATATTCTCAGGTATTTTCATTGATACACTACAAATTACCATATATTATAAGGTATTTTCAATGATACACTGCATATTACGTTATATTATAAGGTATTTTCATTGATAGCCTAGAATTACCACATATTCTAAGGTATTTCCAATGATACATTGCATATTACGTTATATTATAAGGTATTTTCAATGATACACTGCATATTACGTTATATTATAAGGTATTTTGAATGATACACTGCATATTACGTTATATTATAAGGTATTTTCAATGATACACTGCATATTACGTTATATTATAAGGTATTTTCAATGATACACTGCATATTACGTTATATTATAAGGTATTTTCAATGATACACAGAATATTACGTTTTATAATAAGGTATTTTCAATGATAAACTACTTATATTTATAAGGTATTTTCAACGATACACTACAAATTACGATATATTACAAGGTATTTTCAATGATACACTGCATATTACGTTATATTATAAGGTATTTTCAATGATACACTGCATATTACGTTATATTATAAGGTATTTTCAATGATACACCTAATATTACGTTATATTATAAGGTATTTTCAATGATAAACTACTATATATTATAAGGTATTTTCAATGATACAATGCATATTACGTTATATTATAAGGTATTTTCAATGATAAACTGCATATTACGTTATATTATAAGGTATTTTCAATGATACACAGAATGTTACGTTATATTATAAGGTATTTTCAATGATAAACTACTACATATTATAAGGTATTTTCAATGATACACTGCATATTACGTTATATTATAAGGTATTTTCAATGATACACTGCATATTACGTTATATTATAAGGTATTTTCATTGATACACTACAAATTACCATATATTGTAAGGTATTTTCAATGATACACTACAAATTACGATATAGTATAAGGTATTTCCAATGATACACTGCATATTACGTTATATTATAAGGTATTTTGAATGATACACTGCATATTACGTTATATTATAAGGTATTTTCATTGATAGACTAGAATTACCATATATTCTAAGGTATTTTCAATGATACACTGCATATTACGTTAAATTATAAGGTATTTTCAATGATACACTGCATATTACGTTTTATTATAAGGTATTTTCAATGATACACTGCATATTACGTTATATTATAAGGTATTTTCAATGATACACTGCATATTACGTTATATTATAAGGTATTTTCATTGATATACTACAAATTACCATATATTATAAGGTATTTTCAATTATACACTGCATATTACGTTATATTATAAGGTATTTTCAATGATAAACTACTATATATTATAAGGTATTTTCAATGATACACTGCATATTACGTTATATTATAAGGTATTTTCAATGATAAACTGCATATTACGTTATATTATAAGGTATTTTCAATGATACACAGAATGTTACGATATATTATAAGGTATTTTCAATGATAAACTACTACATATTATAAGGTATTTTCAATGATACACTGCATATTACGTTATATTATAAGGTATTTTCAATGATACACTGCATATTACGTTATATTATAAGGTATTTTCATTGATACACTACAAATTACCATATATTGTAAGGTATTTTCAATGATACACTACAAATTACGATATAGTATAAGGTATTTCCAATGATACACTGCATATTACGTTATATTATAAGGTATTTTGAATGATACACTGCATATTACGTTATATTATAAGGTATTTTCATTGATAGACTAGAATTACCATATATTCTAAGGTATTTTCAATGATACACTGCATATTACGTTAAATTATAAGGTATTTTCAATGATACACTGCATATTACGTTTTATTATAAGGTATTTTCAATGATACACTGCATATTACGTTATATTATAAGGTATTTTCAATGATACACTGCATATTACGTTATATTATAAGGTATTTTCATTGATATACTACAAATTACCATATATTATAAGGTATTTTCAATGATACACTACAAATTACGATATATTATAAGGTATTTTGAATGATACACTGCATATTGCGTTATATTATAAGGTATTTTCAATGATACACTGCATATTACGTTAAATTATAAGGTATTTTCAATGATACACTGCATATTACGTTTTATTATAAGGTATTTTCGATGATACACTGCATATTACGTTATATTATTAGGTATTTTCAATGATACACTAAAAAATTACGATATATTATAAGGTATTTCCAATGATACTCTGCATATTACGTTATATTATAAGGAATTTTCAATGATACACTGCGTATTACGTTATATTATAATGTATTTTCATTGATAGCCTAGAATTACCATATATTCTAAGGTATTTCCAATGATACATTGCATATTACGTTATATTATAAGGTATTTTCAATGATACACTGCATATTACGTTATATTATAAGGTATTTTCAATGATACACTGCATATTACGTTATATTATAAGGTATTTTCAATGATAAACTACTATATATTATAAGGTATTTCCAATGATACTCTGCATATTACGTTATATTATAAGGAATTTTCAATGATACACTGCATATTACGTTATATTATAAGGTATTTTCATTGATAGCCTAGAATTACCATATATTCTCAGGTATTTTCATTGATACACTACAAATTACCATATATTATAAGGTATTTTCAATGATACACTGCATATTACGTTATATTATAAGGTATTTTCATTGATAGCCTAGAATTACCACATATTCTAAGGTATTTCCAATGATACATTGCATATTACGTTATATTATAAGGTATTTTCAATGATACACTGCATATTACGTTATATTATAAGGTATTTTGAATGATACACTGCATATTACGTTATATTATAAGGTATTTTCAATGATACACTGCATATTACGTTATATTATAAGGTATTTTCAATGATACACTGCATATTACGTTATATTATAAGGTATTTTCAATGATACACTGCATATTACGTTTTATTATAAGGTATTTTCAATGATACACTGCATATTACGTTTTATTATAAGGTATTTTCAATGATACACCTAATATTACGTTATATTATAAGGTATTTTCAATGATAAACTACTATATATTATAAGGTATTTTCAATGATACACTGCATATTACGTTATATTATAAGGTATTTTCAATGATACACTGCATATTACGTTATATTATAAGGTATTTTCATTGATATACTACAAATTACCATATATTATAAGGTATTTTCAATGATACACTACAAATTACGATATATTATAAGGTATTTTGAATGATACACTGCATATTACGTTATATTATAAGGTATTTTCAATGATGCACTGCATATTACGTTATATTATAAGGTATTTTCAATGATACACTGCATATTACGTTATATTATAAGGTATTTTCAATGATACACTGCATATTACGTCATATTATAAGATATTTTCAATGATACACTGCATATTACGTTATATTATAAGGTATTTTCAATGATACACAGAATATTACGTTTTATAATAAGGTATTTTCAATGATAAACTACTATATATTATAAGGTATTTTCAATGATACACTGCATATTACGTTATATTATAAGGTATTTTCAATGATACACTGCATATTACGTTATATTATAAGGTATTTTCAATGATACACAGAATGTTACGTTATATTATAAGGTATTTTCAATGATAAACTACTACATATTATAAGGTATTTTCAATGATACACTGCATATTACGTTATATTATAAGGTATTTTCAATGATACACTACATATTACGTTATATTATAAGGTATTTTCATTGATACACTACAAATTACCATATATTATAAGGTATTTTCAATGATACACTACAAATTACGATATATTATAAGGTATTTTCAATGATACACTGCATATTACGTTGTATTATAATGTTTTTTCATTGATAGACTAGAATTACCATATATTCTAAGGTATTTTCAATGATACACTGCATATTACGTTTTATTCTAAGGTATTTTCAATGATACACTGCATATTACGTTATATTATAAGGTATTTTCAATGATACACTACAAATTACGATATATTCTAAGGTATTTTCAATGATACACTGCATATTACGTTGTATTATAAGGTATTTTCATTGATAGACTAGAATTACCATATATTATAAGGTATTTTCAATGATACACTGCATATTACGTTATATTATAAGGTATTTTCAATGATACACTGTATATTACGTTTTATTATAAGGTATTTTCGATGATACACTGCATATTACGTTATATTATAAGGTATTTTCAATGATACACTGCATATTACGTTTTATTATAAGGTATTTTCGATGATACACTGCATATTACGTTATATTATTAGGTATTTTCAATGATACACTAAAAAATTACGATATATTATAAGGTATTTCCAATGATACACTGCATATTACGTTATATTATAAGGTATTTTCAATGATACACTGCATATTACGTTATATTATAAGGTATTTTCATTGATACACTACAAATTACCATATATTATAAGGTATTTTCAATGATACACTACAAATTACGATATAGTATAAGGTATTTCCAATGATACACTGCATATTACGTTATATTATAAGGTATTTTGAATGATACACTGCATATTGCGTTATATTATAAGGTATTTTCAATGATACACCTAATATTACGTTATATTATAAGGTATTTTCAATGATAAACTACTATATATTATAAGGTATTTTCAATGATACACTGCATATTACGTTATATTATAAGGTATTTTCAATGATACACTGCATATTACGTTATATTATAAGGTATTTTCATTGATATACTACAAATTACCATATATTATAAGGTATTTTCAATGATACACTACAAATTACGATATATTATAAGGTATTTTGAATGATACACTGCATATTGCGTTATATTATAAGGTATTTTCAATGATACACTGCATATTACGTTAAATTATAAGGTATTTTCAATGATACACTGCATATTACGTTTTATTATAAGGTATTTTCGATGATACACTGCATATTACGTTATATTATTAGGTATTTTCAATGATACACTAAAAAATTACGATATATTATAAGGTATTTCCAATGATACTCTGCATATTACGTTATATTATAAGGAATTTTCAATGATACACTGCGTATTACGTTATATTATAATGTATTTTCATTGATACACTGCATATTACGTTATATTATAAGGTATTTTCAATGATACACAGAATGTTACGTTATATTATAAGGTATTTTCAATGATAAACTACTATATATTATAAGGTATTTCCAATGATACTCTGCATATTACGTTATATTATAAGGTATTTTCAATGATACACTGCATATTACGTGATATTATAAGGTATTTTCATTGATAGCCTAGAATTACCATATATTCTCAGGTATTTTCATTGATACACTACAAATTACCATATATTATAAGGTATTTTCAATGATACACTGCATATTACGTTATATTATAAGGTATTTTCATTGATAGCCTAGAATTACCATATATTCTAAGGTATTTCCAATGATACATTGCATATTACGTTATATTATAAGGTATTTTCAATGATACACTGCATATTACGTTATATTATAAGGTATTTTCAATGATACACTGCATATTACGTTATATTATAAGGTATTTTCAATGATACACTGCATATTACGTTATATTATAAGGTATTTTCAATGATACACTGCATATTACGTTATATTATAAGGTATTTTCAATGATACACTGCATATTACGTTTTATTATAAGGTATTTTCAATGATACACTGCATATTACGTTATATTATAAGGTATTTTCAATGATACACTGCATATTACGTTATATTATAAGGTATTTTCAATGATGCACTGCATATTACGTTATATTATAAGGTATTTTCAATGATACACTGCATATTACGTTATATTATAAGGTATTTTCAATGATACACTACATATTACGTTATATTATAAGGTATTTTCATTGATACACTACAAATTACCATATATTGTAAGGTATTTTCAATGATACACTACAAATTACGATATATTATAAGGTATTTTCAATGATACACTGCATATTACGTTATATTATTAGGTATTTTCAATGATACACTAAAAAATTACGATATATTATAAGGTATTTCCAATGATACACTGCATATTACGTTATATTATAAGGTATTTTCAATGATACACTGCATATTACGTCATATTATAAGATATTTTCAATGATACACTGCATATTACGTTATATTATAAGGTATTTTCAATGATACACAGAATATTACGTTTTATAATAAGGTATTTTCAATGATAAACTACTATATATTATAAGGTATTTTCAACGATACACTACAAATTACGATATATTACAAGGTATTTTCAATGATACACTGCATATTACGTTATATTATAAGGTATTTTCAATGATACACTGCATATTACGTTATATTATAAGGTATTTTCAATGATACACCTAATATAACGTAATATTATAAGGTATTTTCAATGATAAACTACTATATATTATAAGGTATTTTCAATGATACAATGCATATTACGTTATATTATAAGGTATTTTCAATGATAAACTGCATATTACGTTATATTATAAGGTATTTTCAATGATACACAGAATGTTACGTTATATTATAAGGTATTTTCAATGATAAACTACGACATATTATAAGGTATTTTCAATGATACACTGCATATTACGTTATATTATAAGGTATTTTCAATGATACACTGCATATTACGTTATATTATAAGGTATTTTCATTGATACACTACAAATTACCATATATTGTAAGGTATTTTCAATGATACACTACAAATTACGATATAGTATAAGGTATTTCCAATGATACACTGCATATTACGTTATATTATAAGGTATTTTGAATGATACACTGCATATTACGTTATATTATAAGGTATTTTCATTGATAGACTAGAATTACCATATATTCTAAGGTATTTTCAATGATACACTGCATATTACGTTAAATTATAAGGTATTTTCAATGATACACTGCATATTACGTTTTATTATAAGGTATTTTCAATGATACACTGCATATTACGTTATATTATAAGGTATTTTCAATGATACACTGCATATTACGTTATATTATAAGGTATTTTCAATGATACACTAAAAAATTACGATATATTATAAGGTATTTCCAATGATACACTGCATATTACGCTATATTATAAGGTATTTTCAATGATACACTGCATATTACGTCATATTATAAGATATTTTCAATGATACAATGCATATTACGTTATATTATAAGGTATTTTCAATGATAAACTGCATATTACGTTATATTATAAGGTATTTTCAATGATACACAGAATGTTACGTTATATTATAAGGTATTTTCAATGATAAACTACTACATATTATAAGGTATTTTCAATGATACACTGCATATTACGTTATATTATAAGGTATTTTCAATGATACACTGCATATTACGTTATATTATAAGGTATTTTCATTGATACACTACAAATTACCATATATTGTAAGGTATTTTCAATGATACACTACAAATTACGATATAGTATAAGGTATTTCCAATGATACACTGCATATTACGTTATATTATAAGGTATTTTGAATGATACACTGCATATTACGTTATATTATAAGGTATTTTCATTGATAGACTAGAATTACCATATATTCTAAGGTATTTTCAATGATACACTGCATATTACATTAAATTATAAGGTATTTTCAATGATACACTGCATATTACGTTATATTATAAGGTATTTTCAATGATACACTGCATATTACGTTATATTATAAGGTATTTTCAATGATACACTGCATATTACGTTATATTATAAGGTATTTTCATTGATATACTACAAATTACCATATATTTTAAGGTATTTTCAATGATACACTACAAATTACGATATATTATAAGGTATTTTGAATGATACACTGCATATTGCGTTATATTATAAGGTATTTTCAATGATACACTGCATATTACGTTAAATTATAAGGTATTTTCAATGATACACTGCATATTACGTTTTATTATAAGGTATTTTCGATGATACACTGCATATTACGTTATATTATTAGGTATTTTCAATGATACACTAAAAAATTACGATATATTATAAGGTATTTCCAATGATACTCTGCATATTACGTTATATTATAAGGAATTTTCAATGATACACTGCGTATTACGTTATATTATAATGTATTTTCATTGATAGCCTAGAATTACCATATATTCTAAGGTATTTCCAATGATACATTGCATATTACGTTATATTATAAGGTATTTTCAATGATACACTGCATATTACGTTATATTATAAGGTATTTTCAATGATACACTGCATATTACGTTATATTATAAGGTATTTTCAATGATAAACTACTATATATTATAAGGTATTTCCAATGATACTCTGCATATTACGTTATATTATAAGGAATTTTCAATGATACACTGCATATTACGTTATATTATAAGGTATTTTCATTGATAGCCTAGAATTACCATATATTCTCAGGTATTTTCATTGATACACTACAAATTACCATATATTCTAAGGTATTTTCAATGATACACTGCATATTACGTTATATTATAAGGTATTTTCATTGATAGCCTAGAATTACCACATATTCTAAGGTATTTCCAATGATACATTGCATATTACGTTATATTATAAGGTATTTTCAATGATACACTGCATATTACGTTATATTATAAGGTATTTTCAATGATACACTGCATATTACGTTATATTATAAGGTATTTTCAATGATAAACTACTATATATTATAAGGTATTTCCAATGATACTCTGCATATTACGTTATATTATAAGGAATTTTCAATGATACACTGCATATTACGTTATATTATAAGGTATTTTCATTGATAGCCTAGAATTACCATATATTCTCAGGTATTTTCATTGATACACTACAAATTACCATATATTATAAGGTATTTTCAATGATACACTGCATATTACGTTATATTATAAGGTATTTTCATTGATAGCCTAGAATTACCACATATTCTAAGGTATTTCCAATGATACATTGCATATTACGTTATATTATAAGGTATTTTCAATGATACACTGCATATTACGTTATATTATAAGGTATTTTGAATGATACACTGCATATTACGTTATATTATAAGGTATTTTCAATGATACACTGCATATTACGTTATATTATAAGGTATTTTCAATGATACACTGCATATTACGTTATATTATAAGGTATTTTCAATGATACACAGAATATTACGTTTTATAATAAGGTATTTTCAATGATAAACTACTATATATTATAAGGTATTTTCAACGATACACTACAAATTACGATATATTACAAGGTATTTTCAATGATACACTGCATATTACGTTATATTATAAGGTATTTTCAATGATACACTGCATATTACGTTATATTATAAGGTATTTTCAATGATACACCTAATATTACGTTATATTATAAGGTATTTTCAATGATAAACTACTATATATTATAAGGTATTTTCAATGATACAATGCATATTACGTTATATTATAAGGTATTTTCAATGATAAACTGCATATTACGTTATATTATAAGGTATTTTCAATGATACACAGAATGTTACGTTATATTATAAGGTATTTTCAATGATAAACTACTGCATATTACAAGGTATTTTCAATGATACACTGCATATTACGTTATATTATAAGGTATTTTCAATGATACACTGCATATTACGTTATATTATAAGGTATTTTCATTGATACACTACAAATTACCATATATTGTAAGGTATTTTCAATGATACACTACAAATTACGATATAGTATAAGGTATTTCCAATGATACACTGCATATTACGTTATATTATAAGGTATTTTGAATGATACACTGCATATTACGTTATATTATAAGGTATTTTCATTGATAGACTAGAATTACCATATATTCTAAGGTATTTTCAATGATACACTGCATATTACGTTAAATTATAAGGTATTTTCAATGATACACTGCATATTACGTTTTATTATAAGGTATTTTCAATGATACACTGCATATTACGTTATATTATAAGGTATTTTCAATGATACACTGCATATTACGTTATATTATAAGGTATTTTCATTGATATACTACAAATTACCATATATTATAAGGTATTTTCAATTATACACTGCATATTACGTTATATTATAAGGTATTTTCAATGATAAACTACTATATATTATAAGGTATTTTCAATGATACACTGCATATTACGTTATATTATAAGGTATTTTCAATGATAAACTGCATATTACGTTATATTATAAGGTATTTTCAATGATACACAGAATGTTACGTTATATTATAAGGTATTTTCAATGATAAACTACTACATATTATAAGGTATTTTCAATGATACACTGCATATTACGTTATATTATAAGGTATTTTCAATGATACACTGCATATTACGTTATATTATAAGGTATTTTCATTGATACACTACAAATTACCATATATTGTAAGGTATTTTCAATGATACACTACAAATTACGATATAGTATAAGGTATTTCCAATGATACACTGCATATTACGTTTTATTATAAGGTATTTTGAATGATACACTGCATATTACGTTATATTATAAGGTATTTTCATTGATAGACTAGAATTACCATATATTCTAAGGTATTTTCAATGATACACTGCATATTACGTTAAATTATAAGGTATTTTCAATGATACACTGCATATTACGTTTTATTATAAGGTATTTTCAATGATACACTGCATATTACGTTATATTATAAGGTATTTTCAATGATACACTGCATATTACGTTATATTATAAGGTATTTTCATTGATATACTACAAATTACCATATATTATAAGGTATTTTCAATGATACACTACAAATTACGATATATTATAAGGTATTTTGAATGATACACTGCATATTGCGTTATATTATAAGGTATTTTCAATGATACACTGCATATTACGTTAAATTATAAGGTATTTTCAATGATACACTGCATATTACGTTTTATTATAAGGTATTTTCGATGATACACTGCATATTACGTTATATTATTAGGTATTTTCAATGATACACTAAAAAATTACGATATATTATAAGGTATTTCCAATGATACTCTGCATATTACGTTATATTATAAGGAATTTTCAATGATACACTGCGTATTACGTTATATTATAATGTATTTTCATTGATAGCCTAGAATTACCATATATTCTAAGGTATTTCCAATGATACATTGCATATTACGTTATATTATAAGGTATTTTCAATGATACACTGCATATTACGTTATATTATAAGGTATTTTCAATGATACACTGCATATTACGTTATATTATAAGGTATTTTCAATGATAAACTACTATATATTATAAGGTATTTCCAATGATACTCTGCATATTACGTTATATTATAAGGAATTTTCAATGATACACTGCATATTACGTTATATTATAAGGTATTTTCATTGATAGCCTAGAATTACCATATATTCTCAGGTATTTTCATTGATACACTACAAATTACCATATATTATAAGGTATTTTCAATGATACACTGCATATTACGTTATATTATAAGGTATTTTCATTGATAGCCTAGAATTACCATATATTCTAAGGTATTTCCAATGATACATTGCATATTACGTTATATTATAAGGTATTTTCAATGATACACTGCATATTACGTTATATTATAAGGTATTTTGAATGATACACTGCATATTACGTTATATTATAAGGTATTTTCAATGATACACTGCATATTACGTTATATTATAAGGTATTTTCAATGATACACTGCATATTACGTTATATTATAAGGTATTTTCAATGATACACTGCATATTACGTTTTATTATAAGGTATTTTCAATGATACACTGCATATTACGTTTTATTATAAGGTATTTTCAATGATACACCTAATATTACGTTATATTATAAGGTATTTTCAATGATAAACTACTATATATTATAAGGTATTTTCAATGATACACTGCATATTACGTTATATTATAAGGTATTTTCAATGATACACTGCATATTACGTTATATTATAAGGTATTTTCATTGATATACTACAAATTACCATATATTATAAGGTATTTTCAATGATACACTACAAATTACGATATATTATAAGGTATTTTGAATGATACACTGCATATTACGTTATATTATAAGGTATTTTCAATGATACACTGCATATTACGTTATATTATAAGGTATTTTCAATGATACACTGCATATTACGTTATATTATAAGGTATTTTCAATGATACACTGCATATTACGTCATATTATAAGATATTTTCAATGATACACTGCATATTACGTTATATTATAAGGTATTTTCAATGATACACAGAATATTACGTTTTATAATAAGGTATTTTCAATGATAAACTACTATATATTATAAGGTATTTTCAATGATACACTGCATATTACGTTATATTATAAGGTATTTTCAATGATACACTGCATATTACGTTATATTATAAGGTATTTTCAATGATACACAGAATGTTACGTTATATTATAAGGTATTTTCAATGATAAACTACTACATATTATAAGGTATTTTCAATGATACACTGCATATTACGTTATATTATAAGGTATTTTCAATGATACACTACATATTACGTTATATTATAAGGTATTTTCATTGATACACTACAAATTACCATATATTGTAAGGTATTTTCAATGATACACTACAAATTACGATATATTATAAGGTATTTTCAATGATACACTGCATATTACGTTGTATTATAATGTTTTTTCATTGATAGACTAGAATTACCATATATTCTAAGGTATTTTCAATGATACACTGCATATTACGTTTTATTCTAAGGTATTTTCAATGATACACTGCATATTACGTTATATTATAAGGTATTTTCAATGATACACTACAAATTACGATATATTCTAAGGTATTTTCAATGATACACTGCATATTACGTTGTATTATAAGGTATTTTCATTGATAGACTAGAATTACCATATATTATAAGGTATTTTCAATGATACACTGCATATTACGTTATATTATAAGGTATTTTCAATGATACACTGTATATTACGTTGTAGTATAAGGTATTTTCGATGATACACTGCATATTACGTTATATTATAAGGTATTTTCAATGATACACTGCATATTACGTTTTATTATAAGGTATTTTCGATGATACACTGCATATTACGTTATATTATTAGGTATTTTCAATGATACACTAAAAAATTACGATATATTATAAGGTATTTCCAATGATACACTGCATATTACGTTATATTATAAGGTATTTTCAATGATACACTGCATATTACGTTATATTATAAGGTATTTTCATTGATACACTACAAATTACCATATATTATAAGGTATTTTCAATGATACACTACAAATTACGATATAGTATAAGGTATTTCCAATGATACACTGCATATTACGTTATATTATAAGGTATTTTGAATGATACACTGCATATTGCGTTATATTATAAGGTATTTTCAATGATACACGTAATATTACGTTATATTATAAGGTATTTTCAATGATAAACTACTGTATATTATAAGGTATTTTCATTGAAAATACCTTATAATATAACGTAATATTACGTTATATTATAAGGTATTTTCAATGATACACTGCATATTACGTTATATTATAAGGTATTTTCATTGATATACTACAAATTACCATATATTATAAGGTATTTTCAATGATACACTACAAATTACGATATATTATAAGGTATTTTGAATGATACACTGCATATTGCGTTATATTATAAGGTATTTTCAATGATACACTGCATATTACGTTAAATTATAAGGTATTTTCAATGATACACTGCATATTACGTTTTATTATAAGGTATTTTCGATGATACACTGCATATTACGTTATATTATTAGGTATTTTCAATGATACACTAAAAAATTACGATATATTATAAGGTATTTCCAATGATACTCTGCATATTACGTTATATTATAAGGAATTTTCAATGATACACTGCGTATTACGTTATATTATAATGTATTTTCATTGATACACTGCATATTACGTTATATTATAAGGTATTTTCAATGATACACAGAATGTTACGTTATATTATAAGGTATTTTCAATGATAAACTACTATATATTATAAGGTATTTCCAATGATACACTGCATATTACGTTATATTATAAGGAATTTTCAATGATACACTGCATATTACGTGATATTATAAGGTATTTTCATTGATAGCCTAGAATTACCATATATTCTCAGGTATTTTCATTGATACACTACAAATTACCATATATTATAAGGTATTTTCAATGATACACTGCATATTACGTTATATTATAAGGTATTTTCATTGATAGCCTAGAATTACCATATATTCTAAGGTATTTCCAATGATACATTGCATATTACGTTATATTATAAGGTATTTTCAATGATACACTGCATATTACGTTATATTATAAGGTATTTTCAATGATACACTGCATATTACGTTATATTATAAGGTATTTTCAATGATACACTGCATATTACGTTATATTATAAGGTATTTTCAATGATACACTGCATATTACGTTATATTATAAGGTATTTTCAATGATACACTGCATATTACGTTTTATTATAAGGTATTTTCAATGATACACTGCATATTACGTTATATTATAAGGTATTTTCAATGATACACTGCATATTACGTTATATTATAAGGTATTTTCAATGATGCACTGCATATTACGTTATATTATAAGGTATTTTCAATGATACACTGCATATTACGTTATATTATAAGGTATTTTCAATGATACACTACATATTACGTTATATTATAAGGTATTTTCATTGATACACTACAAATTACCATATATTATAAGGTATTTTCAATGATACACTACAAATTACGATATATTATAAGGTATTTTCAATGATACACTGCATATTACGTTGTATTATAATGTTTTTTCATTGATAGACTAGAATTACCATATATTCTAAGGTATTTTCAATGATACACTGCATATTACGTTTTATTATAAGGTATTTTCAATGATACACTGCATATTACGTTATATTATAAGGTATTTTTAATGATACACTACAAATTACGATATATTCTAAGGTATTTTCAATGATACACTGCATATTACGTTGTATTATAAGGTATTTTCATTGATAGACTAGAATTACCATATATTATAAGGTATTTTCAATGATACACTGCATATTACGTTATATTATAAGGTATTTTCAATGATACACTGTATATTACGTTTTATTATAAGGTATTTTCGATGATACACTGCATATTACGTTATATTATAAGGTATTTTCAATGATACACTGCATATTACGTTTTATTATAAGGTATTTTCGATGATACACTGCATATTACGTTATATTATTAGGTATTTTCAATGATACACTAAAAAATTACGATATATTATAAGGTATTTCCAATGATACACTGCATATTACGTTATATTATAAGGTATTTTCAATGATACACTGCATATTACGTTATATTATAAGGTATTTTCATTGATACACTACAAATTACCATATATTATAAGGTATTTTCAATGATACACTACAAATTACGATATAGTATAAGGTATTTCCAATGATACACTGCATATTACGTTATATTATAAGGTATTTTGAATGATACACTGCATATTGCGTTATATTATAAGGTATTTTCAATGATACACCTAATATTACGTTATATTATAAGGTATTTTCAATGATAAACTACTATATATTATAAGGTATTTTCAATGATACACTGCATATTACGTTATATTATAAGGTATTTTCAATGATACACTGCATATTACGTTATATTATAAGGTATTTTCATTGATATACTACAAATTACCATATATTATAAGGTATTTTCAATGATACACTACAAATTACGATATATTATAAGGTATTTTGAATGATACACTGCATATTGCGTTATATTATAAGGTATTTTCAATGATACACTGCATATTACGTTAAATTATAAGGTATTTTCAATGATACACTGCATATTACGTTTTATTATAAGGTATTTTCGATGATACACTGCATATTACGTTATATTATTAGGTATTTTCAATGATACACTAAAAAATTACGATATATTATAAGGTATTTCCAATGATACTCTGCATATTACGTTATATTATAAGGAATTTTCAATGATACACTGCGTATTACGTTATATTATAATGTATTTTCATTGATACACTGCATATTACGTTATATTATAAGGTATTTTCAATGATACACAGAATGTTACGTTATATTATAAGGTATTTTCAATGATAAACTACTATATATTATAAGGTATTTCCAATGATACTCTGCATATTACGTTATATTATAAGGAATTTTCAATGATACACTGCATATTACGTGATATTATAAGGTATTTTCATTGATAGCCTAGAATTACCATATATTCTCAGGTATTTTCATTGATACACTACAAATTACCATATATTATAAGGTATTTTCAATGATACACTGCATATTACGTTATATTATAAGGTATTTTCATTGATAGCCTAGAATTACCATATATTCTAAGGTATTTCCAATGATACATTGCATATTACGTTATATTATAAGGTATTTTCAATGATACACTGCATATTACGTTATATTATAAGGTATTTTCAATGATACACTGCATATTACGTTATATTATAAGGTATTTTCAATGATACACTGCATATTACGTTATATTATAAGGTATTTTCAATGATACACTGCATATTACGTTATATTATAAGGTATTTTCAATGATACACTGCATATTACGTTTTATTATAAGGTATTTTCAATGATACACTGCATATTACGTTATATTATAAGGTATTTTCAATGATACACTGCATATTACGTTATATTATAAGGTATTTTCAATGATGCACTGCATATTACGTTATATTATAAGGTATTTTCAATGATACACTGCATATTACGTTATATTATAAGGTATTTTCAATGATACACTGCATATTACGTCATATTATAAGATATTTTCAATGATACACTGCATATTACGTTATATTATAAGGTATTTTCAATGATACACTGTATATTACGTTTTATTATAAGGTATTTTCGATGATACACTGCATATTACGTTATATTATAAGGTATTTTCAATGATACACTGCATATTACGTTTTATTATAAGGTATTTTCGATGATACACTGCATATTACGTTATATTATTAGGTATTTTCAATGATACACTAAAAAATTACGATATATTATAAGGTATTTCCAATGATACACTGCATATTACGTTATATTATAAGGTATTTTCAATGATACACTGCATATTACGTTATATTATAAGGTATTTTCATTGATACACTACAAATTACCATATATTATAAGGTATTTTCAATGATACACTACAAATTACGATATAGTATAAGGTATTTCCAATGATACACTGCATATTACGTTATATTATAAGGTATTTTGAATGATACACTGCATATTGCGTTATATTATAAGGTATTTTCAATGATACACCTAATATTACGTTATATTATAAGGTATTTTCAATGATAAACTACTATATATTATAAGGTATTTTCAATGATACACTGCATATTACGTTATATTATAAGGTATTTTCAATGATACACTGCATATTACGTTATATTATAAGGTATTTTCATTGATATACTACAAATTACCATATATTATAAGGTATTTTCAATGATACACTACAAATTACGATATATTATAAGGTATTTTGAATGATACACTGCATATTGCGTTATATTATAAGGTATTTTCAATGATACACTGCATATTACGTTAAATTATAAGGTATTTTCAATGATACACTGCATATTACGTTTTATTATAAGGTATTTTCGATGATACACTGCATATTACGTTATATTATTAGGTATTTTCAATGATACACTAAAAAATTACGATATATTATAAGGTATTTCCAATGATACTCTGCATATTACGTTATATTATAAGGAATTTTCAATGATACACTGCGTATTACGTTATATTATAATGTATTTTCATTGATACACTGCATATTACGTTATATTATAAGGTATTTTCAATGATACACAGAATGTTACGTTATATTATAAGGTATTTTCAATGATAAACTACTATATATTATAAGGTATTTCCAATGATACTCTGCATATTACGTTATATTATAAGGAATTTTCAATGATACACTGCATATTACGTGATATTATAAGGTATTTTCATTGATAGCCTAGAATTACCATATATTCTCAGGTATTTTCATTGATACACTACAAATTACCATATATTATAAGGTATTTTCAATGATACACTGCATATTACGTTATATTATAAGGTATTTTCATGGATAGCCTAGAATTACCATATATTCTAAGGTATTTCCAATGATACATTGCATATTACGTTATATTATAAGGTATTTTCAATGATACACTGCATATTACGTTTTATTATAAGGTATTTTCAATGATACACTGCATATTACGTTATATTATAAGGTATTTTCAATGATACACTGCATATTACGTTATATTATAAGGTATTTTCAATGATGCACTGCATATTACGTTATATTATAAGGTATTTTCAATGATACACTGCATATTACGTTATATTATAAGGTATTTTCAATGATACACTGCATATTACGTCATATTATAAGATATTTTCAATGATACACTGCATATTACGTTATATTATAAGGTATTTTCAATGATACACAGAATATTACGTTTTATAATAAGGTATTTTCAATGATAAACTACTATATATTATAAGGTATTTTCAATGATACAATGCATATTACGTTATATTATAAGGTATTTTCATTGATATACTACAAATTACCATATATTATAAGGTATTTTCAATGATACACTACAAATTACGATATATTATAAGGTATTTTGAATGATACACTGCATATTGCGTTATATTATAAGGTATTTTCAATGATACACTGCATATTACGTTAAATTATAAGGTATTTTCAATGATACACTGCATATTACGTTTTATTATAAGGTATTTTCGATGATACACTGCATATTACGTTATATTATTAGGTATTTTCAATGATACACTAAAAAATTACGATATATTATAAGGTATTTCCAATGATACTCTGCATATTACGTTATATTATAAGGAATTTTCAATGATACACTGCGTATTACGTTATATTATAATGTATTTTCATTGATACACTGCATATTACGTTATATTATAAGGTATTTTCAATGATACACAGAATGTTACGTTATATTATAAGGTATTTTCAATGATAAACTACTATATATTATAAGGTATTTCCAATGATACTCTGCATATTACGTTATATTATAAGGAATTTTCAATGATACACTGCATATTACGTGATATTATAAGGTATTTTCATTGATAGCCTAGAATTACCATATATTCTCAGGTATTTTCATTGATACACTACAAATTACCATATATTATAAGGTATTTTCAATGATACACTGCATATTACGTTATATTATAAGGTATTTTCATGGATAGCCTAGAATTACCATATATTCTAAGGTATTTCCAATGATACATTGCATATTACGTTATATTATAAGGTATTTTCAATGATACACTGCATATTACGTTTTATTATAAGGTATTTTCAATGATACACTGCATATTACGTTATATTATAAGGTATTTTCAATGATACACTGCATATTACGTTATATTATAAGGTATTTTCAATGATGCACTGCATATTACGTTATATTATAAGGTATTTTCAATGATACACTGCATATTACGTTATATTATAAGGTATTTTCAATGATACACTGCATATTACGTCATATTATAAGATATTTTCAATGATACACTGCATATTACGTTATATTATAAGGTATTTTCAATGATACACAGAATATTACGTTTTATAATAAGGTATTTTCAATGATAAACTACTATATATTATAAGGTATTTTCAATGATACAATGCATATTACGTTATATTATAAGGTATTTTCAATGATACACTGCATATTACGTTATATTATAAGGTATTTTCAATGATACACAGAATGTTACGTTATATTATAAGGTATTTTCAATGATAAACTACTACATATTATAAGGTATTTTCAATGATACACTGCATATTACGTTATATTATAAGGTATTTTCAATGATACACTGCATATTACGTTATATTATAAGGTATTTTCATTGATACACTACAAATTACCATATATTGTAAGGTATTTTCAATGATACACTACAAATTACGATATATTATAAGGTATTTTCAATGATACACTGCATATTACGTTGTATTATAATGTTTTTTCATTGATAGACTAGAATTACCGTATATTCTAAGGTATTTTCAATGATACACTGCATATTACGTTTTATTCTAAGGTATTTTCAATGATACACTGCATATTACGTTATATTATAAGGTATTTTTAATGATACACTACAAATTACGATATATTCTAAGGTATTTTCAATGATACACTGCATATTACGTTGTATTATAAGGTATTTTCATTGATAGACTAGAATTACCATATATTATAAGGTATTTTCAATGATACACTGCATATTACGTTATATTATAAGGTATTTTCAATGATACACTGCATATTACGTTTTATTATAAGGTATTTTCGATGATACACTGCATATTACGTTATATTATAAGGTATTTTCAATGATACACTGCATATTACGTTTTATTATAAGGTATTTTCGATGATACACTGCATATTACGTTATATTATTAGGTATTTTCAATGATACACTAAAAAATTACGATATATTATAAGGTATTTCCAATGATACACTGCATATTACGTTATATTATAAGGTATTTTCAATGATACACTGCATATTACGTTATATTATAAGGTATTTTCATTGATACACTACAAATTACCATATATTATAAGGTATTTTCAATGATACACTACAAATTACGATATAGTATAAGGTATTTCCAATGATACACTGCATATTACGTTATATTATAAGGTATTTTGAATGATACACTGCATATTGCGTTATATTATAAGGTATTTTCAATGATACACTGCATATTACGTTATATTATAAGGTATTTTCAATGATACACTGCATATTACGTTTTATTATAAGGTATTTTCGATGATACACTGCATATTACGTTATATTATAAGGTATTTTCAATGATACACTGCATATTACGTTTTATTATAAGGTATTTTCGATGATACACTGCATATTACGTTATAATATTAGGTATTTTCAATGATACACTAAAAAATTACGATATATTATAAGGAATTTCCAATGATACACTGCATATTACGTTATATTATAAGGTATTTTCAATGATACACTGCATATTACGTTATATTATAAGGTATTTTCATTGATACACTACAAATTACCATATATTATAAGGTATTTTCATTGATATACTACAAATTACCATATATTATAAGGTATTTTCAATGATACACTACAAATTACGATATATTATAAGGTATTTTGAATGATACACTGCATATTGCGTTATATTATAAGGTATTTTCAATGATACACTGCATATTACGTTATATTATAAGGTATTTTCAATGATACACAGAATGTTACGTTATATTATAAGGTATTTTCAATGATAAACTACTACATATTATAAGGTATTTTCAATGATACACTGCATATTACGTTATATTATAACGTATTTTCAATGATACACTGCATATTACGTTATATTATAAGGTATTTTCATTGATACACTACAAATTACCATATATTATAAGGTATTTTCAATGATACACTACAAACTACGATATAGTATAAGGTATTTCCAATGATACACTGCATATTACGTTATATTATAAGGTATTTTGAATGATACACTGCATATTGCGTTATATTATAAGGTATTTTCAATGATACACTGCATATTACGTTATATTATAAGGTATTTTCAATGATACACAGAATGTTACGTTATATTATAAGGTATTTTCAATGATAAACTACTATATATTATAAGGTATTTTCAATGATACACTGCATATTACGTTATATTATAAGGTATTTTCAATGATACACTGCATATTACGTTATATTATAAGGTATTTTCATTGATACACTACAAATTACCATATATTATAAGGTATTTTCAATGATACACTACAAATTACGATATAGTATAAGGTATTTCCAATGATACACTGCATATTACGTTATATTATAAGGTATTTTGAATGATACACTGCATATTACGTTATATTATAAGGTATTTTCAATGATACACTGCATATTACGTTATATTATAATGTATTTTCAATGATAAACTACTATATATTACAAGGTATTTTCAATGATACACTACAAATTACGATATATTATAAGGTATTTTCAATGATACACTGCATATTACTTTATATTATAAGGTATTTTCATTGATACACTACAAATTACGATATATTATAAGGTATTTTCAATGATACACTGCATATTACGTTATATTATAAGGTATTTTCAATGATACACTGCATATTACGTTATATTATAAGGTATTTTCAATGATACACTGCATATTACGTTATATTATAAGGTATTTTCAATGATACACTGCATATTACGTTATATTATAAGGTATTTTCAATGATAAACTACTATATATTACAAGGTATTTTCATTGATACACTACAAATTACCATATATTATAAGGTATTTTCAATGATACACTACAAATTACGATATAGTATAAGGTATTTCCAATGATACACTGCATATTACGTCATATTATAAGGTATTTTGAATGATACACTGCATATTACGTTATATTATAAGGTATTTTCATTGATAGACTAGAATTACCATATATTCTAAGGTATTTTCAATGATACACTGCATATTACGTTAAATTATAAGGTATTTTCAATGATACACTGCATATTACGTTTTATTATAAGGTATTTTCGATGATACACTGCATATTACGTTATATTATAAGGTATTTTCAATGATACACTGCATATTACGTTTTATTATAAGGTATTTTCGATGATACACTGCATATTACGTTATATTATTAGGTATTTTCAATGATACACTAAAAAATTACGATATATTATAAGGTATTTCCAATGATACACTGCATATTACGTTATATTATAAGGTATTTTCAATGATACACTGCATATTACGTCATATTATAAGATATTTTCAATGATACACTGCATATTACGTTATATTATAAGGTATTTTCAATGATACACAGAATATTACGTTTTATAATAAGGTATTTTCAATGATAAACTACTATATATTATAAGGTATTTTCAATGATACACTACAAATTACGATATATTACAAGGTATTTTCAATGATACACTGCATATTACGTTATATTATAAGGTATTTTCAATGATACACTGCATATTACGTTATATTATAAGGTATTTTCAATGATACACTGCATATTACGTTATATTATAAGGTATTTTCATTGATATACTACAAATTACCATATATTATAAGGTATTTTCAATGATACACTACAAATTACGATATATTATAAGGTATTTTGAATGATACACTGCATATTGCGTTATATTATAAGGTATTTTCAATGATACACTGCATATTACGTTTTATTATAAGGTATTTTCAATGATACACCTAATATTACGTTATATTATAAGGTATTTTCAATGATAAACTACTATATATTATAAGGTATTTTCAATGATACACTGCATATTACGTTATATTATAAGGTATTTTCAATGATACACTGCATATTACGTTATATTATAAGGTATTTTCATTGATATACTACAAATTACCATATATTATAAGGTATTTTCAATGATACACTACAAATTACGATATATTATAAGGTATTTTGAATGATACACTGCATATTGCGTTATATTATAAGGTATTTTCAATGATACACTGCATATTACGTTATATTATAAGGTATTTTCAATGATACACTGCATATTACGTTATATTATAAGGTATTTTCAATGATACACTGCATATTACGTTTTATTATAAGGTATTTTCAATGATACACTGCATATTACATTATATTATTTGGTATTTTCAATGATACACTAAAAAATTACGATATATTATAAGGTATTTTCGATGATACACTGCATATTACGATATATTAGAAGGTATTTTGATTGATACAGTTCAAATTACCATATATTATAAGGTATTTTCAATGATATACTGCATATTACGTTATATCATAATGTATCTTCAATGATACACTACATATTACGTTATATTATAAGATGTTTTCAATGATGAACTACTATATATTATAAGGTATTTTCAATGATGCACTGCATATTACGTTATACTATATGGTATTTTCAATGATACCCTACAAATTACGATATATTATAAGGTATTTTCAATGATACACTGCATATTACGTTATATTATAAGGTATTTTCAATGATACACTGCATATTACGTTATATTATAAGGTATTTTCGATGATACACTGCATATTACGATATATTAGAAGGTATTTTGATTGATACAGTTCAAATTACCATATATCATAAGGTATTTTCAATGATACACTGCATATTACGTTATATTATAAGATATTTTCAATGATACACTGCATATTACGTTATATTATAAGGTATTTTCAATGATACACTGCATATTACGTTTTATTATAAGGTATTTTCAATGATACACTGCATATTACATTATATTATTAGGTATTTTCAATGATACACTAAAAAATTACGATATATTATAAGGTATTTTCAATGATACACTGCATATTACGTTATATTATAAGGTATTTTCATTGATACACTACAAATTACGATATATTATAAGGTATTTTCAATGATACCCTGCATATTACGTTATATTATAAGGTATTTTCAATGATACACTGCATATTACGTTATATTATAAGGTATTTTCATTGATAGACTAGAATTACCATATATTCTAAGGTATTTTCAATGATACACTGCATATTACGTTATATTATAAGGTATTTTCAATGATAGACTAGAATTACCATATATTCTAAGGTATTTTCAATGATACACTACAAATTACGATATATTATAAGGTATTTTCAATGGTAACCTTCATACTACGTTATATTATAAGGTATTTTCAATGATGCACTGCATATTACGTTGTATTATAAGGTATTTTCATTGATAGACTAGAATTACCATGTATTCTAAGGTATTTTCAATGATACACTGCATATTACGTTTTATTATAAGCTATTTTCAATGATACACTGCATATTACGTTATATCATAAGGTATTTTCAATGATACACTGCATATTACGTTATATTATAAGGTATTTTCAATGATACACTGCATATTACGTTATATTATAAGGTATTTTCAATGATACACTGCATATTACGTTTTATTATAAGGTATTTTCAATGATACACTGCATATTACATTATATTATTAGGTATTTTCAATGATACACTAAAAAATTACGATATATTATAAGGTATTTTCAATGATACACTGCATATTACGTTATATTATAAGGTATTTTCATTGATACACTACAAATTACGATATATTATAAGGTATTTTCAATGATACCCTGCATATTACGTTATATTATAAGGTATTTTCAATGATACACTGCATATTACGTTATATTATAAGGTATTTTCATTGATAGACTAGATTACCATATATTCTAAGGTATTTTCAATGATACACTGCATATTACGTTATATTATAAGGTATTTTCATTGATAGACTAGAATTACCATATATTCTAAGGTATTTTCAATGATACACTGCATATTACGTTATATTATAAGGTATTTTCAATGATAGACTAGAATTACCATATATTCTAAGGTATTTTCAATGATACACTACAAATTACGATATATTATAAGGTATTTCAATGGTAACCTTCATACTACGTTATATTATAAGGTATTTTCAATGATACACTGCATATTACGTTTTATTATAAGGTATTTTCAATGATACACTGCATATTACATTATATTATTAGGTATTTTCAATGATACACTAAAAAATTACGATATATTATAAGGTATTTCGATGATACACTGCATATTACGATATATTAGAAGGTATTTTGATTGATACAGTTCAAATTACCATATATTATAAGGTATTTTCAATGATATACTGCATATTACGTTATATCATAATGTATCTTCAATGATACACTACATATTACGTATATTATAAGATGTTTTCAATGATGAACTACTATATATTATAAGGTATTTTCAATGATGCACTGCATATTACGTTATACTATATGGTATTTTTCAATGATACACTACAAATTACGATATATTATAAGGTATTTTCAATGATACACTGCATATTACGTTATATTATAAGGTATTTTCAATGATACACTGCATATTACGTTATATTATAAGGTATTTTCGATGATACACTGCATATTACGATATATTAGAAGGTATTTTGTTTGATACAGTTCAAATTACCATATATCATAAGGTATTTTCAATGATACACTGCATATTACGTTATATTATAAGATATTTCAATGATACACTGCATATTACGTTATATTATAAGGTATTTTCAATGATACACTGCATATTACGTTTTATTATAAGGTATTTTCAATGATACACTGCATATTACATTATATTATTAGGTATTTTCAATGATACACTAAAAAATTACGATATATTATAAGGTATTTTCAATGATACACTGCATATTACGTTATATTATAAGGTATTTTCATTGATACACTACAAATTACGATATATTATAAGGTATTTTCAATGATACCCTGCATATTACGTTATATTATAAGGTATTTTCAATGATACACTGCATATTACGTTATATTATAAGGTATTTTCATTGATAGACTAGAATTACCATATATTCTAAGGTATTTTCAATGATACACTGCATATTACGTTATATTTATAAGGTATTTTCAATGATAGACTAGAATTACCATATATTCTAAGGTATTTTCAATGATACACTACAAATTACGATATATTATAAGGTATTTTCAATGGTAACCTTCATACTACGTTATATTATAAGGTATTTTCAATGATACACTGCATATTACGTTATATTATAAGGTATTTTCAATGATACACTGCATATTACGTTATATTATAAGGTATTTTCGATGATACACTGCATATTACGATATATTAGAAGGTATTTTGATTGATACAGTTCAAATTACCATATATCATAAGGTATTTTCAATGATACACTGCATATTACGTTATATTATAAGATATTTTCAATGATACACTGCATATTACGTTATATTATAAGGTATTTCAATGATACACTGCATATTACGTTTTATTATAAGGTATTTTCAATGATACACTGCATATTACATTATATTATTAGGTATTTTCAATGATACACTAAAAAATTACGATATATTATAAGGTATTTTCAATGATACACTGCATATTACGTTATATTATAAGGTATTTTCATTGATACACTACAAATTACCATATATTATAAGGTATTTTCAATGATATACTGCATATTACGTTATATCATAATGTATCTTCAATGATACACTACATATTACGTTATATTATAAGATGTTTTCAATGATGAACTACTATATATTATAAGGTATTTTCAATGATACACTACAAATTACGATATATTATAAGGTATTTTCAATGATAACCTGCATATTACGTTATATTATAAGGTAATTTCAATGATACACTGCATATTACGTTATATTATAAGGTATTTTCATTGATAGACTAGAATACCATATATTCTAAGGTATTTTCAATGATACACTGCATATTACGTTATATTATAAGGTATTTTCAATGATACACTGCATATTACGTTATATTATAAGGTATTTTCAATGATACACTACAAATTACGATATATTATAAGGTATTTTCAATGATAGACTAGATTACCATATATTCTAAGGTATTTTCAATGATACACTGCATATTACGTTATATTATAAGGTATTTTCAATGATACACTGCATATTATGTTATATTATAAGGTATTTTCAATGATACACTACAAATTACGATATATTATAAGGGTATTTTCAATGATACACTGCATATTACGTTATATGAGAAGGTATTTTCATTGATACACTACAAATTACGATATATTATAAGGTATTTTCAATGATAGACTAGAATTACATATATTCTAAGGTATTTTCAATGATACACTGCATATTACGTTATATTATAAGGTATTTTCAATGATAGACTAGAATTACCATATATTCTAAGGTATTTTCAATGATACACTACAAATTACGATATATTATAAGGTATTTTCATTGATAACCTGCATATTACGTTATATTATAAGGTATTTTCAATGATACACTGCATATTACGTTATATTATAAGGTATTTTCAATGGTACACTACACATTACGATATATTATAAGGTATTTTCAATGATACACTGCATGTTACGTTATATTATAAGGTATTTTCATTGATAGACTAGAATTACCATATATTCTAAGGTATTTTCAATGATACACTGCATATTACGTTATATTATAAGGTATTTTCAATGATAGACTAGAATTACCATATATTCTAAGGTATTTTCAATGATACACTACAAATTACGATATATTATAAGGTATTTTCAATGATAACCTGCATATTACGTTATATTATAAGGTAATTTCAATGATACACTGCATATTACGTTATATTATAAGGTATTTCATTGATAGACTAGAATTACCATATATTCTAAGGTATTTTCAATGATACACTGCATATTACGTTATATTATAAGGTATTTTCAATGATACACTGCATATTACGTTATATTATAAGGTATTTTCAATGATACACTACAAATTACGATATATTATAAGGTATTTTCAATGATAGACTAGAATTACCATATATTCTAAGGTATTTTCAATGATACACTGCATATTACGTTATATTATAAGGTATTTTCAATGATACACTGCATATTATGTTATATTATAAGGTATTTTCAATGATACACTACAAATTACGATATATTATAAGGTATTTTCAATTATACCCTGCATATTACGTTATATTATAAGGTATTTTCAATGATACACTGCATATTACGTTATATTATAAGGTATTTTCAATGATGCACTGCATATTACGTTATACGATAAGGTATTTTCATTGATAGACTAGAATTACCATATATTCTAAGGTATTTTCAATGATACACTGCATATTACATTACATTATAAGGTATTTTCAATGATACACTGCATATTACGTTAGATTATAAGGTATTTTCAATGATACACTACAAATAACGATATATTATAAGGTATTTTCAATGATACACTGCATATTACGTTATATGAGAAGGTATTTTCATTGATACACTACAAATTACGATATATTATAAGGTATTTTCAATGATACACTGCATATTACGTTATATGGGAAGGTATTCTCAATGATACACTGCATATTACGTTATATTATAAGGTATTTTCAATGATACACTGCATATTACGTTAGATTATAAGGTATTTTCAATGATACACTACAAATTACGATATATTCTAAGGTATTTTCAATGGTGCACTGCATATTACGTTATATTATAAGGTATTTTCATTGACAGACTAGAATTACCATATATTATAAGGTATTTTCAATGATACACTGCATATTACGTTATATGGGAAGGTATTTTCAATGATACACTGCATATTACGTTATAGTATAAGGTATTTTCAATGATACACTGCATATTACGTTATATTATAAGGTATTTTCAATGATACACTACAAATTACGATATATTATAAGGTATTTTCAATGATAGACTAGAATTACCATATATTCTAAGGTATTTTCAATGATACACTGCATATTACGTTATATTATAAGGTATTTTCAATGATACACTGCATATTATGTTATATTATAAGGTATTTTCAATGATACACTACAAATTACGATATATTATAAGGTATTTTCAATGATACACTGCATATTACGTTATATGAGAAGGTATTTTCATTGATACACTACAAATTACGATATATTATAAGGTATTTTCAATGATAGACTAGAATTACCATATATTCTAAGGTATTTTCAATGATACACTGCATATTACGTTATATTATAAGGTATTTTCAATGATAGACTAGAATTACCATATATTCTAAGGTATTTTCAATGATACACTACAAATTACGATATATTATAAGGTATTTTCATTGATAACCTGCATATTACGTTATATTATAAGGTATTTTCAATGATACACTGCATATTACGTTATATTATAAGGTATTTTCAATGGTACACTACACATTACGATATATTATAAGGTAATTTCAATGATACACTGCATATTACGTTATATTATAAGGTATTTTCATTGATAGACTAGAATTACCATATATTCTAAGGTATTTTCAATGATACACTGCATATTACGTTATATTATAAGGTATTTTCAATGATACACTGCATATTACGTTATATTATAAGGTATTTTCAATGATACACTACAAATTACGATATATTATAAGGTATTTTCAATGATAGACTAGAATTACCATATATTCTAAGGTATTTTCAATGATACACTGCATATTACGTTATATTATAAGGTATTTTCAATGATACACTGCATATTATGTTATATTATAAGGTATTTTCAATGATACACTACAAATTACGATATATTATAAGGTATTTTCAATTATACCCTGCATATTACGTTATATTATAAGGTATTTTCAATGATACACTGCATATTACGTTATATTATAAGGTATTTTCAATGATGCACTGCATATTACGTTATACGATAAGGTATTTTCATTGATAGACTAGAATTACCATATATTCTAAGGTATTTTCAATGATACACTGCATATTACATTACATTATAAGGTATTTTCAATGATACACTGCATATTACGTTAGATTATAAGGTATTTTCAATGATACACTACAAATAACGATATATTATAAGGTATTTTCAATGATACACTGCATATTACGTTATATGAGAAGGTATTTTCATTGATACACTACAAATTACGATATATTATAAGGTATTTTCAATGATACACTGCATATTACGTTATATGGGAAGGTATTCTCAATGATACACTGCATATTACGTTATATTATAAGGTATTTTCAATGATACACTGCATATTACGTTAGATTATAAGGTATTTTCAATGATACACTACAAATTACGATATATTCTAAGGTATTTTCAATGGTGCACTGCATATTACGTTATATTATAAGGTATTTTCATTGACAGACTAGAATTACCATATCTTATAAGGTATTTTCAATGATACACTGCATATTACGTTATATGGGAAGGTATTTTCAATGATACACTGCATATTACGTTATAGTATAAGGTATTTTCAATGATACACTGCATATTACGTTATATTATAAGGTATTTTCAATGATACACTACAAATTACGATATATTATAAGGTATTTTCAATGATACACTAGAATTACCATATATTCTAAGGTATTTTCAATGATACACTGCATATTACGTTATATTATAAGGTATTTTCAATGATAGACTAGAATTACCATATATTCTAAGGTATTTTCAATGATACACTACAAATTACGATATATTATAAGGTATTTTCAATTATACCCTGCATATTACGTTATATTATAAGGTATTTTCAATGATAAACTGCATATTACGTTATATTATAAGGTATTTTCAATGATGCACTGCATATTACGTTATACGATAAGGTATTTTCATTGTTAGACTAGAATTACCATATATTATAAGGTATTTTCAATGATACACTGCATATTACGTTATATGGGAAGGTATTTTCAATGATACACTGCATATTACGTTATAGTATAAGGTATTTTCAATGATACACTGCATATTACGTTATATTATAAGGTATTTTCAATGATACACTACAAATTACGATATATTATAAGGTATTTTCAATGATACACTGCATATTACGTTATATGAGAAGGTATTTTCATTGATACACTACAAATTACGATATATTATAAGGTATTTTCAATGATAGACTAGAATTACCATATATTCTAAGGTATTTTCAATGATACACTGCATATTACGTTATATTATAAGGTATTTTCAATGATAGACTAGAATTACCATATATTCTAAGGTATTTTCAATGATACACTACAAATTACGATATATTATAAGGTATTTTCAATGATAACCTGCATATTACGTTATATTATAAGGTATTTTCAATGATACACTGCATATTACGTTATATTATAAGGTATTTTCAATGGTACACTACACATTACGATATATTATAAGGTATTTTCAATGATACACTGCATGTTACGTTATATTATAAGGTATTTTCATTGATAGACTAGAATTACCATATATTCTAAGGTATTTTCAATGATACACTGCATATTACGTTATATTATAAGGTATTTTCAATGATAGACTAGAATTACCATATATTCTAAGGTATTTTCAATGATACACTACAAATTACGATATATTATAAGGTATTTTCAATGATAACCTGCATATTACGTTATATTATAAGGTAATTTCAATGATACACTGCATATTACATTATATTATAAGGTATTTTCATTGATAGACTAGAATTACCATATATTCTAAGGTATTTTCAATGATACACTGCATATTACGTTATATTATAAGGTATTTTCAATGATACACTGCATATTACGTTATATTATAAGGTATTTTCAATGATACACTACAAATTACGATATATTATAAGGTATTTTCAATTATACCCTGCATATTACGTTATATTATAAGGTATTTTCAATGATACACTGCATATTACGTTATATTATAAGGTATTTTCAATGATGCACTGCATATTACGTTATACGATAAGGTATTTTCATTGATAGACTAGAATTACCATATATTCTAAGGTATTTTCAATGATACACTGCATATTACATTACATTATAAGGTATTTTCAATGATACACTGCATATTACGTTAGATTATAAGGTATTTTCAATGATACACTACAAATAACGATATATTATAAGGTATTTTCAATGATACACTGCATATTACGTTATATTATAAGGTATTTTCAATGATAGACTAGAATTACCATATATTCTAAGGTATTTTCAATGATACACTACAAATTACGATATATTATAAGGTATTTTCAATGATAACCTGCATATTACGTTATATTATAAGGTATTTTCAATGATACACTGCATATTACGTTATATTATAAGGTATTTTCAATGGTACACTACACATTACGATATATTATAAGGTATTTTCAATGATACACTGCATATTACGTTATATTATAAGGTATTTTCATTGATAGACTAGAATTACCATATATTCTAAGGTATTTCAATGATACACTGCATATTACGTTATATTATAAGGTATTTTCAATGATAGACTAGAATTACCATATATTCTAAGGTATTTTCAATGATACACTACAAATTACGATATATTATAAGGTATTTTCAATGATAACCTGCATATTACGTTATATTATAAGGTATTTTCAATGATACACTGCATATTACGTTATATTATAAGGTATTTTCAATGGTACACTACACATTACGATATATTATAAGGTATTTTCAATGATACACTGCATGTTACGTTATATTATATAGGTATTTTCATTGATAGACTAGAATTACCATATATTCTAAGGTATTTTCAATGATACACTGCATATTACGTTATATTATAAGGTATTTTCAATGATAGACTAGAATTACCATATATTCTAAGGTATTTTCAATGATACACTACAAATTACGATATATTATAAGGTATTTTCAATGATAACCTGCATATTACGTTATATTATAAGGTAATTTCAATGATACACTGCATATTACATTATATTATAAGGTATTTTCATTGATAGACTAGAATTACCATATATTCTAAGGTATTTTCAATGATACACTGCATATTACGTTATATTATAAGGTATTTTCAATGATACACTGCATATTACGTTATATTATAAGGTATTTTCAATGATACACTACAAATTACGATATATTATAAGGTATTTTCAATTATACCCTGCATATTACGTTATATTATAAGGTATTTTCAATGATACACTGCATATTACGTTATATTATAAGGTATTTTCAATGATGCACTGCATATTACGTTATACGATAAGGTATTTTCATTGATAGACTAGAATTACCATATATTCTAAGGTATTTTCAATGATACACTGCATATTACATTACATTATAAGGTATTTTCAATGATACACTGCATATTACGTTAGATTATAAGGTATTTTCAATGATACACTACAAATAACGATATATTATAAGGTATTTTCAATGATACACTGCATATTACGTTATATGAGAAGGTATTTTCATTGATACACTACAAATTACGATATATTATAAGGTATTTTCAATGATACACTGCATATTACGTTATATGGGAAGGTATTTTCAATGGTGCACTGCATATTACGTTATATTATAAGGTATTTTCAATGATACACTGCATATTACGTTAGATTATAAGGTATTTTCAATGATACACTACAAATTACGATATATTCTAAGGTATTTTCAATGGTGCACTGCATATTACGTTATATTATAAGGTATTTTCATTGACAGACTAGAATTACCATATATTATAAGGTATTTTCAATGATACACTGCATATTACGTTATATGGGAAGGTATTTTCAATGATACACTGCATATTACGTTATAGTATAAGGTATTTTCAATGATACACTGCATATTACGTTATATTATAAGGTATTTTCAATGATACACTACAAATTACGATATATTATAAGGTATTTTCAATGATACACTAGAATTACCATATATTCTAAGGTATTTTCAATGATACACTGCATATTACGTTATATTATAAGGTATTTTCAATGATAGACTAGAATTACCATATATTCTAAGGTATTTTCAATGATACACTACAAATTACGATATATTATAAGGTATTTTCAATTATACCCTGCATATTACGTTATATTATAAGGTATTTTCAATGATAAACTGCATATTACGTTATATTATAAGGTATTTTCAATGATGCACTGCATATTACGTTATACGATAAGGTATTTTCATTGTTAGACTAGAATTACCATATATTCTAAGGTATTTTCAATGATACACTGCATATTACGTTATATGAGAAGGTATTTTCATTGATACACTACAAAGTACGATATATTATAAGGTATTTTCAATGATACACTGCATATTACGTTATATGGGAAGGTATGTTCAATGATACACTGCATATTACGTTATATTATAAGGTATTTTCAATGATACACTGCATATTACGTTAGATTATAAGGTATTTTCAATGATACACTACAAATTACGATATATTCTAAGGTATTTTCAATGGTGCACTGCATATTACGTTATATTATAAGGTATTTTCATTGACAGACTAGAATTACCATATATTATAAGGTATTTTCAATGATACACTGCATATTACGTTATATGGGAAGGTATTTTCAATGATACACTGCATATTACGTTATAGTATAAGGTATTTTCAATGATACACTGCATATTACGTTATATTATAAGGTATTTTCAATGATACACTACAAATTACGATATATTATAAGGTATTTTCAATGATACACTGCATATTACGTTATATGAGAAGGTATTTTCATTGATACACTACAAATTACGATATATTATAAGGTATTTTCAATGATACCCTGCATATTACGTTATATTATAAGGTATTTTCAATGATACACTGCATATTACGGTATATCATAAGGTATTTTCAATGATACACTGCATATTATGTTATATTATAAGGTATTTTCATTGATAGACTAGAATTACCATATATTCTAAGGTATTTTCAATGATACACTGCATATTACGTTATATTATAAGGTATTTTCAATGATACACTGCATATTACGTTATATTATAAGGTATTTTCAATGATACACTACAAATTACGATATATTATAAGGTATTTTCAATTATACCCTGCATATTACGTTATATTATAAGGTATTTTCAATGATACACTGCATATTACGTTATATTATAAGGTATTTTCAATGATGCACTGCATATTACGTTATACGATAAGGTATTTTCATTGATAGACTAGAATTACCATATATTCTAAGGTATTTTCAATGATACACTGCATATTACGTTATATGAGAAGGTATTTTCATGGATACACTACAAATTACGATATATTATAAGGTATTTTCAATGATACACTGCATATTACGTTATATGGGAAGGTATTTTCAATGATACACTGCATATTACGTTATATTATAAGGTATTTTCAATGATACACTGCATATTACGTTAGATTATAAGGTATTTTCAATGATACACTACAAATTACGATATATTCTAAGGTATTTTCAATGGTGCACTGCATATTACGTTATATTATAAGGTATTTTCATTGACAGACTAGAATTACCATATATTATAAGGTATTTTCAATGATACACTGCATATTACGTTATATTATAAGGTATTTTCAATGATACCCTGCATATTACGTTATATTATAAGGTATTTTCAATGATACACTGCATATTACGTTATATTATAAGGTATTTTCATTGATAGACTAGAATTACCATATATTCTAAGGTATTTTCAATGATACACTACAAATTACGATATATTATAAGGTTATTTCAATGATAACCTGCATATTATGTTATATTATAAGGTATTTTCAATGATACACTACAAATTACGATATATTATAAGGTATTTTCAATGATACCCTGCATATTACGTTATATTATAAGGTATTTTCATCGACAGACTAGAATTACCATATATTATAAGGTATTTTCATTGACAGACTAGAATTACCATATATTATAAGGTATTTTCAATGATACACTGCATATTACTTTATATGGGAAGGTATTTTCAATGATACACTGCATATTACGTTATAGTATAAGGTATTTTCAATGATACACTGCATATTACGTTATATTATAAGGTATTTTCAATGATACACTACAAATTACGATATATTATAAGGTATTTTCAATGATACACTGCATATTACGTTATATGAGAAGGTATTTTCATTGATATACTACAAATTACGATATATTATAAGGTATTTCCAATGATACCCTGCATATTACGTTATATTATAAGGTATTTTCAATGATACACTGCATATTACGTTATATCATAAGGTATTTTCAATGATACACTGCATATTATGTTATATTATAAGGTATTTTCAATGATAAACTACTATATATTATAAGGTATTTTCAATGATACACTGCATATTACGTTATATGGGAAGGTATTCTCAATGATACACTGCATATTACGTTATATTATAAGGTATTTTCAATGATACACTGCATATTACGTTAGATTATAAGGTATTTTCAATGATACACTACAAATTACGATATATTCTAAGGTATTTTCAATGGTGCACTGCATATTACGTTATATTATAAGGTATTTTCATTGACAGACTAGAATTACCATATATTATAAGGTATTTTCAATGGTGCACTGCATATTACGTTATAGTATAAGGTATTTTCAATGATACACTGCATATTACGTTATATTATAAGGTATTTTCAATGATACACTACAAATTACGATATATTATAAGGTATTTTCAATGATACACTAGAATTACCATATATTCTAAGGTATTTTCAATGATACACTGCATATTACGTTATATTATAAGGTATTTTCAATGATAGACTAGAATTACCATATATTCTAAGGTATTTTCAATCATACACTACAAATTACGATATATTATAAGGTATTTTCAATTATACCCTGCATATTACGTTATATTATAAGGTATTTTCAATGATAAACTGCATATTACGTTATATTATAAGGTATTTTCAATGATGCACTGCATATTACGTTATACGATAAGGTATTTTCATTGTTAGACTAGAATTACCATATATTCTAAGGTATTTTCAATGATACACTGCATATTACGTTATATGAGAAGGTATTTTCATTGATACACTACAAATTACGATATATTATAAGGTATTTTCAATGATACACTGCATATTACGTTATATGGGAAGGTATTTTCAATGATACACTGCATATTACGTTATATTATAAGGTATTTTCAATGATACACTGCATATTACGTTAGATTATAAGGTATTTTCAATGATACACTACAAATTACGATATATTCTAAGGTATTTTCAATGGTGCACTGCATATTACGTTATATTATAAGGTATTTTCATTGACAGACTAGAATTACCATATATTATAAGGTATTTTCAATGATACACTGCATATTACGTTATATGGGAAGGTATTTTCAATGATACACTGCATATTACGTTATAGTATAAGGTATTTTCAATGATACACTGCATATTACGTTATATTATAAGGTATTTTCAATGATACACTACAAATTACGATATATTATAAGGTATTTTCAATGATACACTGCATATTACGTTATATGAGAAGGTATTTTCATTGATACACTACAAATTACGATATATTATAAGGTATTTTCAATGATACCCTGCATATTACGTTATATTATAAGGTATTTTCAATGATACACTGCATATTACGTTATATCGATAAGGTATTTTCAATGATACACTGCATATTATGTTATATTATAAGGTATTTTCAATGATAAACTACTATATATTATAAGGTATTTTCAATGATACACTGCATATTACGTTATATTATAAGGTATTTTCAATGATAGACTAGAATTACCATATATTCTAAGGTATTTTCAATGATACACTACAAATTACGATATATTATAAGGTATTTTCAATTATACCCTGCATATTACGTTATATTATAAGGTATTTTCAATGATAAACTGCATATTACGTTATATTATAAGGTATTTTCAATGATGCACTGCATATTACGTTATACGATAAGGTATTTTCATTGTTAGACTAGAATTACCATATATTCTAAGGTATTTTCAATGATACACTGCATATTACGTTATATGAGAAGGTATTTTCATTGATACACTACAAATTACGATATATTATAAGGTATTTTCAATGATACACTGCATATTACGTTATATGGGAAGGTATTTTCAATGATACACTGCATATTACGTTATATTATAAGGTATTTTCAATGATACACTACAAATTACGATATATTATAAGGTATTTTCAATGATACACTGCATATTACGTTATATGAGAAGGTATTTTCATTGATACACTACAAATTACGATATATTATAAGGTATTTTCAATGATACCCTGCATATTACGTTATATTATAAGGTATTTTCAATGATACACTGCATATTACGTTATATCATAAGGTATTTTCAATGATACACTGCATATTATGTTATATTATAAGGTATTTTCAATGATAAACTACTATATATTATAAGGTATTTTCAATGATACACTGCATATTACGTTATATTATAAGGTATTTTCAAAGATACACTACAAATAACGATATATTATAAGGTATTTTCAATGATACACTGCATATTACGTTATATGAGAAGGTATTTTCATTGATACACTACAAATTACGATATATTATAAGGTATTTTCAATGATACACTGCATATTACGTTATATGGGAAGGTATTCTCAATGATACACTGCATATTAAGTTATATTATAAGGTATTTTCAATAATACACTGCATATTACGTTAGATTATAAGGTATTTTCAATGATACACTACAAATTACGATATATTCTAAGGTATTTTCAATGGTGCACTGCATATTACGTTATATTATAAGGTATTTTCATTGACAGACTAGAATTACCATATATTATAAGGTATTTTCAATGATACACTGCATATTACGTTATATGAGAAGGTATTTTCATTGATACACTACAAATTACGATATATTATAAGGTATTTTCAATGATACACTGCATATTACGTTATATGGGAAGGTATTTTCAATGATACACTGCATATTACGTTATATTATAAGGTATTTTCAATGATACACTGCATATTACGTTAGATTATAAGGTATTTTCAATGATACACTACAAATTACGATATATTCTAAGGTATTTTCAATGGTGCACTGCATATTACGTTATATTATAAGGTATTTTCATTGACAGACTAGAATTACCATATATTATAAGGTATTTTCAATGATACACTGCATATTACGTTATATGGGAAGGTATTTTCAATGATACACTGCATATTACGTTATAGTATAAGGTATTTTCAATGATACACTGCATATTACGTTATATTATAAGGTATTTTCAATGATACACTGCATATTACGTTATATTATAAGGTATTTTCAATGATACACTACAAATTACGATATATTCTAAGGTATTTTCAATGGTGCACTGCATATTACGTTATATTATAAGGTATTTTCATTGACAGACTAGAATTACCATATATTATAAGGTATTTTCAATGATACACTGCATATTACGTTATATTATAAGGTATTTTCAATGATACCCTGCATATTACGTTATGTTATAAGGTATTTTCAATGATACACTGCATATTACGTTATATTATAAGGTATTTTCATTGATAGACAAGAATTACCATATATTCTAAGGTATTTTCAATGATACACTACAAATTACGATATATTATAAGGTTATTTCAATGATAACCTGCATATTATGTTATATTATAAGGTATTTTCAATGATACACTACAAATTACGATATATTATAAGGTATTTTCAATGATACCCTGCATATTACGTTATATTATAAGGTATTTTCATCGACAGACTAGAATTACCATATATTATAAGGTATTTTCATTGACAGACTAGAATTAATATATATTATAAGGTATTTTCAATGATACACTGCATATTACGTTATATTATAAGGTATTTTCAATGATACACTGCATATTACGTTATATTATAAGGTATTTTCAATGATAAACTACTACGTATTATAAGGTATTTTCAATGATAAACTACTATATATTATAAGGTATTTTCAATGATACACTACAAATAACGATATATTATAAGGTATTTTCAGTGATACACTGCATATTACGTTATATGAGAAGGTAGTTTCATTGATACACTACAAATTACGATATATTATGAGGTATTTTCAATGATACACTGCATATTACGTTATATGGGAAGGTATTTTCAAAGATGCACTGCATATTACGTTATTCTATAAGGTATTTTCAATGATAAACTACTATATATTATAGGGTATTTTCAATGATACACTGCATATTAGGTTATATGAGAAGGTATTTTCATTGATACACTACAAATTACGATATATTATAAGGTATTTTCAATGATACCCTGCATATTACGTTATATTATAAGGTATTTTCAATGATACACTGCATATTACGTTATATCATAAGGTATTTTCAATGATACACTGCATATTATGTTATATTATAAGGTATTTTCAATGATAAACTACTATATATTATAAGGTATTTTCAATGATACACTGCATATTACGTTATATGGGAAGGTATTCTCAATGATACACTGCATATTAAGTTATATTATAAGGTATTTTCAATAATACACTGCATATTACGTTAGATTATAAGGTATTTTCAATGATACACTACAAATTACGATATATTCTAAGGTATTTTCAATGGTGCACTGCATATTACGTTATATTATAAGGTATTTTCATTGACAGACTAGAATTACCATATATTATAAGGTATTTTCAATGATACACTGCATATTACGTTATATGAGAAGGTATTTTCATTGATACACTACAAATTACGATATATTATAAGGTATTTTCAATGATACACTGCATATTACGTTATATGGGAAGGTATTTTCAATGATACACTGCATATTACGTTATATTATAAGGTATTTTCAATGATACACTGCATATTACGTTAGATTATAAGGTATTTTCAATGATACACTACAAATTACGATATATTCTAAGGTATTTTCAATGGTGCACTGCATATTACGTTATATTATAAGGTATTTTCATTGACAGACTAGAATTACCATATATTATAAGGTATTTTCAATGATACACTGCATACTACGTTATATGGGAAGGTATTTTCAATGATACACTGCATATTACGTTATAGTATAAGGTATTTTCAATGATACACTGCATATTACGTTATATTATAAGGTATTTTCAATGATACACTGCATATTACGTTATATTATAAGGTATTTTCAATGATACACTACAAATTACGATATATTCTAAGGTATTTTCAATGGTGCACTGCATATTACGTTATATTATAAGGTATTTTCATTGACAGACTAGAATTACCATATATTATAAGGTATTTTCAATGATACACTGCATATTACGTTATATTATAAGGTATTTTCAATGATACCCTGCATATTACGTTATGTTATAAGGTATTTTCAATGATACACTGCATATTACGTTATATTATAAGGTATTTTCATTGATAGACTAGAATTACCATATATTCTAAGGTATTTTCAATGATACACTACAAATTACGATATATTATAAGGTTATTTCAATGATAACCTGCATATTATGTTATATTATAAGGTATTTTCAATGATACACTACAAATTACGATATATTATAAGGTATTTTCAATGATACCCTGCATATTACGTTATATTATAAGGTATTTTCATCGACAGACTAGAATTACCATATATTATAAGGTATTTTCATTGACAGACTAGAATTACCATATATTATAAGGTATTTTCAATGATACACTGCATATTACGTTATATGGGAAGGTATTTTCAATGATACACTGCATATTACGTTATAGTATAAGGTATTTTCAATGATACACTGCATATTACGTTATATTATAAGGTATTTTCAATGATACACTACAAATTACGATATATTATAAGGTATTTTCAATGATACACTGCATATTACGTTATATGAGAAGGTATTTTCATTGATATACTACAAATTACGATATATTATAAGGTATTTTCAATGATACCCTGCATATTACGTTATATTATAAGGTATTTTCAATGATACACTGCATATTACGTTATATCATAAGGTATTTTCAATGATACACTGCATATTATGTTATATTATAAGGTATTTTCAATGATAAACTACTATATATTATAAGGTATTTTCAATGATACACTGCATATTACGTTATATGGGAAGGTATTCTCAATGATACACTGCATATTACGTTATATTATAAGGTATTTTCAATGATACACTGCATATTACGTTAGATTATAAGGTATTTTCAATGATACACTACAAATTACGATATATTATAAGGTATTTTCAATGATACACTGCATATTACGTTATATGAGAAGGTATTTTCATTGATATACTACAAATTACGATATATTATAAGGTATTTTCAATGATACCCTGCATATTACGTTATATTATAAGGTATTTTCAATGATACACTGCATATTACGTTATATCATAAGGTATTTTCAATGATACACTGCATATTATGTTATATTATAAGGTATTTTCAATGATAAACTACTATATATTATAAGGTATTTTCAATGATACACTGCATATTACGTTATATGGGAAGGTATTCTCAATGATACACTGCATATTACGTTATATTATAAGGTATTTTCAATGATACACTGCATATTACGTTAGATTATAAGGTATTTTCAATGATACACTACAAATTACGATATATTCTAAGGTATTTTCAATGGTGCACTGCATATTACGTTATATTATAAGGTATTTTCATTGACAGACTAGAATTACCATATATTATAAGGTATTTTCAATGATACACTGCATATTACGTTATATGGGAAGGTACTTTCAATGATACACTGCATATTACGTTATAGTATAAGGTATTTTCAATGATACACTGCATATTACGTTATATTATAAGGTATTTTCAATGATACACTACAAATTACGATATATTCTAAGGTATTTTCAATGGTGCACTGCATATTACGTTATATTATAAGGTATTTTCATTGACAGACTAGAATTACCATATATTATAAGGTATTTTCAATGATACACTGCATACTACGTTATATGGGAAGGTATTTTCAATGATACACTGCATATTACGTTATAGTATAAGGTATTTTCAATGATACACTGCATATTACGTTATATTATAAGGTATTTTCAATGATACACTGCATATTACGTTATATTATAAGGTATTTTCAATGATACACTACAAATTACGATATATTCTAAGGTATTTTCAATGGTGCACTGCATATTACGTTATATTATAAGGTATTTTCATTGACAGACTAGAATTACCATATATTATAAGGTATTTTCAATGATACACTGCATATTACGTTATATTATAAGGTATTTTCAATGATACCCTGCATATTACGTTATGTTATAAGGTATTTTCAATGATACACTGCATATTACGTTATATTATAAGGTATTTTCATTGACAGACTAGAATTACCATATATTATAAGGTATTTTCATTGACAGACTAGAATTACCATATATTATAAGGTATTTTCATTGACAGACTAGAATTACCATATATTATAAGGTATTTTCAATGATACACTGCATATTACGTTATATGGGAAGGTATTTTCAATGATACACTGCATATTACGTTATAGTATAAGGTATTTTCAATGATACACTGCATATTACGTTATATTATAAGGTATTTTCAATGATACACTACAAATTACGATATATTATAAGGTATTTTCAATGATACACTGCATATTACGTTATATGAGAAGGTATTTTCATTGATATACTACAAATTACGATATATTATAAGGTATTTTCAATGATACCCTGCATATTACGTTATATTATAAGGTATTTTCAATGATACACTGCATATTACGTTATATCATAAGGTATTTTCAATGATACACTGCATATTATGTTATATTATAAGGTATTTTCAATGATAAACTACTATATATTATAAGGTATTTTCAATGATACACTGCATATTACGTTATATGGGAAGGTATTCTCAATGATACACTGCATATTACGTATATATTATAAGGTATTTTCAATGATACACTGCATATTACGTTAGATTATAAGGTATTTTCAATGATACACTACAAATTACGATATATTCTAAGGTATTTTCAATGGTGCACTGCATATTACGTTATATTATAAGGTATTTTTCATTGACAGACTAGAATTACCATATATTATAAGGTATTTTCAATGATACACTGCATATTACGTTATATGGGAAGGTACTTTCAATGATACACTGCATATTACGTTATAATATAAGGTATTTTCAATGATACACTGCATATTACGTTATATTATAAGGTATTTTCAATGATACACTACAAATTACCATATATTATAAGGTATTTTTCAATGATACACTAGAATTACCATATATTCTAAGGTATTTTCAATGATACACTGCATATTACGTTATATTATAAGGTATTTTCAATGATAGACTAGAATTACCATATATTCTAAGGTATTTTCAATGATACACTACAAATTACGATATATTATAAGGTATTTTCAATTATACCCTGCATATTACGTTATATCTATAAGGTATTTTCAATGATACACTGCATATTACGTTATATTATAAGGTATTTTCAATGATGCACTGCATATTACGTTATACGATAAGGTATTTTCATTGTTAGACTAGAATTACCATATATTCTAAGGTATTTTCAATGATACACTGCATATTACGTTATATGAGAAGGTATTTTCATTGATACACTACAAATTACGATATATTTATAAGGTATTTTCAATGATTACACTGCATATTACGTTATATGGGAAGGTATTTTTCAATGATACACTGCATATTACGTTATATTATAAGGTATTTTCAATGATACACTGCATATTACGTTAGATTATAAGGTATTTTCAATGATACACTACAAATTACGATATATTCTAAGGTATTTTCAATGGTGCACTGCATATTACGTTATATTATAAGGTATTTTCATTGACAGACTAGAATTACCATATATTATAAGGTATTTTCAATGATACACTGCATATTACGTTATATGGGAAGGTATTTTCAATGATACACTGCATATTACGTTATAGTATAAGGTATTTTCAATGATACACTGCATATTACCGTATATTATAAGGTATTTTCAATGATACACTACAAATTACGATATATTATAAGGTATTTTCAATGATACACTGCATATTACGTTATATGAGAAGGTATTTTCATTGATACACTACAAATTACGATATATTATAAGGTATTTTCAATGATACCCTGCATATTACGTTATATTATAAGGTATTTTCAAA